>PNEQ01047602.1:0-26372 GCA_003012365.1 Medauroidea extradentata
ACACTTCCCCTTTTATTAATTCACTTAATTATAAGCCTCAGAAGTTCTAAATTGTTTAAATATTGGGAGAAAATTATTACGGAATCGTTAAAAAACTAATATGAAAACACCGATTTTCACTTCCTGAAAGTACCGATTTTTTACTTTGAAAATACCGCTTTATGCCACTTGAAAGCACCGAAAAATTCCCTTCCCTACCAATAGGTCCTTTCTTCTCAAAATGTTAAAAATAGCAGCAGAAAGAATGCATTAAAATTGCAGTAAGCTGGTGTTACTTTCTGGCAAATTATGCCTAGAGTGCCTGGGCACAAATATCCAACCAAAACATGAAGCCAAACTGTGAAATAGCTGGGACTTTTGGATTACAGCTGTCAGAAGTTCTGCTGTCTCTTCCTTTTCTGGTCCATCGCATTGAGTATGGGCTGATGTTTCTTCTGGTAGCGTCGCCTTAAAGCTAAGATTTCTTGTTCCATCTCACTGTCTAGGTTCTCCATCCTTTGACGCAACTCTTCATAGTTTAGGAACTTAAGCTGTAAACAATGTGAACATCAACTGAGATTAATATTACCATCTTTTCCTAACCATATCACTTGTAAGAAGTCCTTTACTAATCCACTTAGGTCTAAAGCAAAACATTAATTTCATTAGAAAGAATTAATATCACGAA
This sequence comes from Medauroidea extradentata, assembly GCA_003012365.1. Lineage (NCBI taxonomy): Eukaryota > Metazoa > Arthropoda > Insecta > Phasmatodea > Phasmatidae > Medauroidea > Medauroidea extradentata. Next base: position 668 of record PNEQ01047602.1, read on the forward strand.
ACTACATATAATTACAACACACACACACACACTCACAATTTGCTAATAATAAAAAATATAAAAAAAACTGAAAAGGGCAAAAAAATGTATACACATCAATGTGTACGTGTCGAGTGACAGTGATTTATGGATGGCAATTGATTGGACAAGGATGGGAGGCGTGCAGACAGAGCTGCGGCAAGGTCATGTGCTCCCTGTCTACTGGGCTGCCTGTATCTGCAGCACGCAGGCAGAGTCCGGCATGACACGGCAGACTACAATGGCAAACCTGTGCTGCTCACCGTTTTTAACATGTTTGAAAATTAGTAGTGTGTAATATAGGCTTATCAGGTACCAATTTCTTGAGGAAAAAAGTGCCTACCAAATGGGAAAATTTTTTTAAAAATTGCCTATTTTACGGCAGTCAATTAAAAAACAAACTTGAGTAAAAAAACTTAATTTTTTTCAGGGGCCGAAGTATGGTAGTTCGGTAACCACAAAAACAACACAATTACAACAAATTTCTCCATAATCTTAGCTTGTCATAATAGTGAGGCTTGACTGTATACAGGTTGTAGTTTTGCACTTAGTACTAACAACAGTGGTGTAACAACACAAGTGCGAAAATCAGAGTAAAAATGTGGCAGTTTTGAAGCAAGTGCATTGCCTGGCACCGGCACCTGGTTGGCCAACTCACACCCTCCTTAATTGTTCCCTCATCACTTGGTAGTTATGTCTCTCCTGACAACAGTAAATGTCTACTACAGCTTACACATTAACATTACCTGTCATTAATAGTATTAATTAAACACCAATCTGGAAAAAAAAAATTTTTGCTTATTTTTACTGGTTTCAATAATGTATATACATAATTGAAGGCAAAAAATTTGCATTTTGCCAATTATTAATGGGGTGGATGACGATGTTGCTATGTTTCATGTTGTGAAGTTTTCTTTCACCAAAATAACAGGATGTTGGTGTTTAGGTATTCAATGAGCTCCTAATTTATTTTTACACAATTGACTGGCTGTGAGAATGAATCTCTGCGATCACATTACTTACAGTAGAACCCTGTTATAACGTTTCTCAAGGGACCGAAAAAATATTTACATTATAGATGGAAAACATTATAAGAGGGTATTTTCCTGTTACAAATCAGTTTTAGGGACCAAACGACGTTAGCATTATAACCAGGAAAACATTATAAGTGGGAACACTATAACAGGTAGGGGTGTGCGAAGCTTCGCATTGTCGAAGTCGAATCAAAGATTTTTGTTCCTTCGACTTCGTCTTCGACCAATAAAAATCTTCGAGTTGAAAGTCGGTCGAAGATAACCACAATTCACATCAAAACAAACAAAATTATTTATATGGAGCAGGTAATTTTCCGTTTATTTGTAATTGTATTATTCTGTATAACTTTCACTTGAAAACTGAAATTCACGGCACAGTGGCGAACTATTTATTTTGTTTAGGCTTCATTCGGCGGCACAATTTCACTTAAGCCGGAGTCACAATAATCCAACAAAACTACGCCGGTGCAACGAAAACAATATCTGTAGCCAGTAAACCAGTAAGTACAGTAAAGTACCATTTATCAAGACTTCCAAACACCGGAATATTCTAAATAACGGCCATATTAAAATATTTCCCTACATACGTTACGCATCCAACTTTTTTTTAGCTCAATACCACTGTAATTTCTGCTTCCCCGCGAATATATATTACGTAAACAACACATAACTAAGAATCATAGAAAATTGCATACCAGTAGTACTGTAAACTTTAGAGTAAAGTCAGCATTAAAGTGGTTCCGATCACTGTCTTAGAGTTATGGCCATGGTCCGGATCACAAATGAGAAAGTCTTAACGCAGTGTGGTGCCTCCATGTTGCTCGTTCATCTATGGTGTTGACAATGATGTTATTGTTTACGTTTCTCTTTCTATATTACGGCGGCGATTTATTGTGACTTTAATCTTAAACCGTAAAGACTGCAGATTCATTTAAATAAGAATTGCCATTTTCGGTAATTTTAGTTTTGTCATCGGCGATAATGAACAAAGAAATTAACCTCTTGTACTAAGTGGAAATTTGTGGTTGTAAATATGGCTTCTTCTAGCGGTTGGAAGGGAGTAGGCCTAAAATGTTACGTCTCGTAGGTAGGTGTTCATGTTACATTAAATTAAATTTGGTTTTGTTCAAATACGTTCACATTTAAGTGTTCCGTAATATAATTTAGAGTTATGAAGGTTATAATCTCTCTAAAAAAAATCCTCGTTTATCTTATGCACCCCCTGTTTTGAATCCAAAAAATCGTTAGAAAAAAATTTGTTAGGCTACATGAGTAAATACGGTATATTTAAATATTTTTTTCATTACCAATTGTTTGTGATAAAATTTTTTTCTTTGCTGTCTGATGTGAAAAAAATTAAATTCTTCGACTTCGACTTTCCTTCGACATTCCTTCGCACAATTCAAGATTCTATTCGACTTCGCTTCGCATTTAAAAACAGACCTTCGCACATGCCTAAAGGGTTCTACTGTATACATACACATCTCCAAAATTTTTCTGAACATCATGATATATACTTACAAACTCAAAACGTCCATCAAATACCATCTTGTGATACTGCTGGTCCTGGGACTGGCCCACCTGCGGTGGACTGTCCCCAGGAACGGCCACTCCCTCAGCATCGGAGACCCTGTTGCCAACAAGTGTGTCTGACGATTGAGCTGATGGCAGCTACAAATCATAGTCAACATTCAAAAAACACTGTATTGCAAAACATCTCCACTGATAGTTGCAGACATTAAAAAATATTAATACACGTACCTAATTTTAAATATTACACAGTAGTACATGAAAATCATTCATTACTAATTACCATGTACACATATGTTGCAACAAAAATTGTTGCACAGCAAAATGTGATGAATATGCCTTGTGTTTGACTCTCAAGTAAGTAAATTACATGTTATATGTAATAAGTTCAGGATTCTGCTACAACTTTTTTTTAGCAAATAAAGAGACATTTAATGGCACAAACAAAATACACAGCAGGGAACGCTGCAGACTTCCAAGAGAAAATCTTAAAAGCTAAAACTGCAGAATAAAACAATGTACTTCAACATACAAATCAGAAAGGTGCTAAAATTAATCAAGATAGAAATATTCATACAGCATAGTCCTAATTTTACGAGCTTGGATGGTTTTACATGGTGGTTACTGTATTGGGAATCATCAAAAATCCAGTAAATGAATTTGTAAAAAGTATTTCAAACACCACACAAAAATAAAATTAATCAGACAGGAAAATATTAATAAAACTGTTTATAAAACGTAACAGTAGATATATTTGTGGGCAATAGAAACAGTAATTCAGTCCATACATTAGTAAAAGCATTCAATTATGGTACAGTAACTTTTTTTTTTATTATTTTGCCATTCTCAAACAAATACTGCAATTTATACTCTAAGGTAACAAAAATAATTTACTTCCTAAGCACATTTATTAGAGGACATATGTATTAAATATCATGCCATCTGTTTTTACTGGCATTACATGTCCTCCAGACATCCAGCAAAATCAGTGGTTATGAGCAGTCATAACAGTTTTGAATGAGGAAATCCTAATTTATTTTTACGCAATATACTGACTAGAAAGAGATAAAGCGAAGTGCATTTCTATATCTCCTTGTACATGCAAGATTATGCACTGGCAAGTGTATACCAAAATTTGAAGAAACACTATTCGAAAAATATTTGAAAAAATTAATATTAGTTCGTAAACTATTTGAAACACTAAAACCACTGTTTGCACACCCCTGGTAACTACAAATATGTAATACGTAGCCATAGGAACACTGCCGTTGTACTAACATAAGAAAAATTTTTAGAAAAACCTTTAGCAATCTCATTGGGAAAAAATACTGGTACAGTAAATTTGAGGAAAGTACATAACACAAATATAAATTCGGAAACTTGAGACAAGCAGCAGGATATTTCAAACCATAGTAGATATTGTTTTCCACATACAAGGTGATGATAGCTAAAAGTGCAGACTGCAGATTTTTTTAACCAAAACAACACAACTCTAAAAGTACTCTTACCTGTGTGCTTTCTGCTTGTTTCCTGTCCATATGGTCAAGAAAGAGGGGTTGATAGCGGTGTGGTGACGGATGGCTCTCCGTCTGTTCACCTAAAAAATAAACAAGAAATACAGTACTGCCACATATCACTTTCTATACAGTAGAACCCTGTTATAACATTTTTCAAGGGACCTGTGAAAAAAAAGTGTTATATGCAGGAAAATGTTATAAGCAAGAATCAATATTTTTACACTCAATAAATGGATATTACAGAAAAGTAACTTAAAATTTGATAGTTTATGTAGTAAATAAGCCTATAATGAGATTAAATGAGGCTGTAGTTACTGTGCAATCAGAAACATGATTAATACACGCATTGTGTGTACAGTATAATAGAGGCTTTCCCACTTGTCTTCTGTAGGTTCATGATCGTCATCTTCAGGATCGCAGTCTTTTAATATCACTGTAACGTATACTTATGATACATTCCCAGACATTAATTTGCTTTTTACAGATGTTTTAAGTCTACAGCTTAGTTATTTTATCTAAAATAATACAGTTAAGAAAAATTTTACCTGAGTTGTGGTTAATGTCTGAGAAGAAAGTGATGTTATATGCAGGAAATGAAAATATCAGTGATGTTATAAGCAACAAAATGAAAGCATTATGCTTTATGGAAAAATGGTGGGACCAAAGAAAAGTGATGTTATATGCAGGAAAATGTTATATGTGGGAATGTTATAACAGGGTTCTACTGTAACAAGTCCTGCACTAATATTGGGCTGAGTTGACTTTCCATGACATGTTTTTAATTTAAAGTTAAAGCTCAAAAATCTATTATAAACAGTTTGATAAAATTATAAGGATGTATCATCATATGACATTACATGACCTAAGTGAATAAAATTTAGGTTGACATTTTGTATTTACAACTTACTGGAAAAAAAAAAAAAAAAAAAAAAAAAAAAAAAAAAAAAAAAAAAAAAAAAAAAAAAAAAAAAAAAAAAAAAAAAAAAAAAAAAAAGTGAAACCTCTTTTTTACACTTCTCAAGAGACCTAAGGAGGCCGAGTGGTTAGACCATTCGCCCACCAAGGCGACCCGGGTTCAATTACCAGCGAGGTCGGCCTCCGGATTTTCGCATGTGGGAATCGTGCTGGACGATGCAGTTGGTCGGCTGGTTTTCTCGGGGATCTCCCGTCTCCTCAGCACCTTAATTCCGGCACCGCTCCATTATCACATCATGTGACCACTCACCAGCACTTAAAAAAAAAAGTCTAGTAAAAAAAATAGGCACAATTGTGGGACAGTGTAAAAATGAGGGGGGTTTGAAACATAAAAGGAAGAGGGGGGGTTCTAATGAATTTTATACAAACACATAGAAAACAGGAATAAAAATTATTTGTGGAAAAAAAAATTCTGAGCTGCACAAAATGACTATAATTTCAATATACATTATGTGGCATGGCTGACAAAGTGACGAGACAACAGCACCAACATATATCTTCAAGTAGAACTTTCCCAAAGTACATTCAATATACGTAGGTACTGTGCGTAATAAAAACAGAATACTATAGTGTATCTATGTACAGCTAATACTGAAGATTTCTTTCAGATAGTATACAGTCAGTACAACAAATACAGTAAAATTCTGTTAAGAAGTTTCTGAAGGGACTGAAAAAATTTAAAAATCTTAGCTAGGAAAACTTCTTAAAATGGTCAAATTACAATTGTATACATAGACATTGTAAAAATAATTCAAACTTACTAAGGGGGAAAACTTCTTAAGTGGGAACTTCTTAAGAGGGTTTCACTGTATGTTGCATTTTTATGATTCAGCTAGCAGCTAGCTGTAAAAATAATGCTAATTACAGTGGTACTATACCTATGTTCAGTTAAATTTATGAATTTTTTTTTAAATTCCATAAAACTAATGTCTACTCCTGCATACATTAAAATTAAACTTACCTAACATCCTTGTAATTTGAAAAAAGAGAATTACGTGACTTGAACCGACAAAGCCATTTATCGACACATAAATATCACAGCATACATAAAACATAGCTGCCAGTCAATGGTAAAAGATACCTAGTCTACTGTACAATGGTACATACAAAATAGTTTCATGTCTTTTGTACAAAGTCTCAGTAGACAGCATGTCTGGCCTTACGAGCTGCTCTAGTGCTGTCTTGGTGAAGGGATAAGTAAAGCTCTACTCGTTATGGTTTCTGCAGTGCTGACTTTACGTTCAGTAAATATAAACTATCCTCCAATGTTACAAAGCCAACTTCTGCATTTAGCTCAGACGTTGATGCCATACAGAAAACTAGGCCACACTACAAGCTTTCAGAATGTATTTGGAGATGGAAAACAGAAATAGAGGGAAAGTGATTATGTATTGTTGTTGTATTTACGTGACTATAACGCCCGCCTGTGTACATATAACCACTATACAGTCGAAACTCAATTTAAATGAAATGTCTCAGGGCTCAAAAATGTTTACTCTAAACACTAATTGATGTTTCCTTAAATCTTACTTTATACTTGTCAATACCACAAAAGTAAAAAAAAAGTTAAGTCCTTGGGCACAGTTACTCAGAATTTTAGTGTTAGTACACAGCTTTAACGTAATACAGTTACCACCAATTGGTAAGCTGCAGCTGTAAAAGAAAAAAAAATTCAGCAGAAAAACAGCCGCCATGTCTTACCTGTTTATTTCTGTCTTTCTCCCATTCCACAACAAACTTTAGAAAATTCTCATTAAAAAAATTAAGTGTGTGCCAACTAAACTTTACCCCAACATTACCAAAAATTTTTGTTTTAAATTTATAAAGATATGCACACACTTTGTGTTGTACAGTACGAAAAAGATATGAACTCACTCACTCTTAAGAGTAGAGTCATCCTTGTAGCTATTAATAACCATGGTGTGAAGATTAGAAGCCAGTTCCACCATTGTACCTGGATCACTTTCATCAGCTTTAGGTGGTGCAACCTGTCACAAAGAGAGCTTGTAAGATAGTGATTTACAGTACATTCTATACCAAACAAACAAAAAATTAGGGGGAAACATTTTAGGAAATATTATTACAGAAACAAATTCTTCAAACTCCATAACTTCAAGTGAAGATACAACAAAGCCTTTAACTCAAATAGTATAAACTTTTACCCAGTGATGGAAAAATATAGCTATGAAATTTTTTATTTTACCGATTCTTTCCTGGATTTAGTACCAAAACAGTGCAGTTGGCGTATTTAAATACTCAGTGGCAAAAATTTTATTTAATTCTATTTATGTATTAGTATTACTTATCTTGTGAAGTCAAGCTAAGTGACACAGATGTTTATCTAAGTACTACCTAAAATACAGTAGAATCAAGATTTTTACAATTACTGGATTTTACGAGGCCATTCTTAGGAAATATTAAGTCGTCAACACAATATTATATTTACTGGGAAAAATAAAGAAAGAAAAAATTTCAAAAAACATCACACAACATTTTTTAAATACCACAATAAAATTTATTAGAAATAAACCTTTGAGTCCACAGTGATAAGAGACTATGAAATACTGTATATGGTTTGCAGGGTTACTACTCATACCTGACATGATGATGGGTGTTCTGCATGAAGGCAGGGGCAGATTTATAACCAGGGAGGGTGCTGGGTGATAGAAAGACACCCTTCAAGGCAGACTAGGTGAGATGATTCTGCGGTGGTTCGCCACTGCCTTCTGCAGTATGGGGATAAGGGGACAACACAACACCCAGTCCTGAACCCAGAGTGACAACCAGGAGCTCTAACCACTGAGCCAAGCGATTGGACATGTACCACTCGCACATTTTTTCTCAAAAACAAAATTTGGGGTGCGATTCATACATGGAATGTAAGGTTTTTGGATAAATAGGGCCTGGAGAAGTTGTGTTTATCATACATTACAGGCTACTAGAAGGATTTAAAATAACTGAATAAATAAGTGTGGAACACTTCATTATCAAATTGTAGCCCGTAAGCAGTTAATACGCCAGCATTACCGTCAGCTAAGAAAATGGCTGCCAGTACCCCGAATGATACTGAACGGAGCCAAGCCCACGTGCGACTAGTAGAGCCTTCATTTCACTCGCCCGGTCTGATGAGCAAGCATCTAGGTACTTGCAGCGCTTGGGTGTGGCGTTAAAGAGAACCGAGACAGAAATAGTAAATAACTGCTCCACCAGACAGCGCCACGGTACAGCACACACTCTTAAGTACTGACAACTACTGACAGAGTGTAGTACATGCTGCTGTCATTGTAGAGGATTCGTGTGCCGTGCAGCAACGCGCAAAGCAGCGCTGAGCTTTTTACCATCACTATTTCCAACACTGCAGATGGTGCAGAATACTACAGTATTTGAACCTTTGGGGCATAATTTAATTCTTAAGATGTCAGACACACATTAAATTTATGTAATATTTAATTACATATTTGAACACAAAGCAACTAAATTAGAACTGTATAATGCAAAATTTAATATTTTTCTTGAGAGTATGCATGTTGAAAATGTGGGGTGAGGGTCTTACATGGGGTCAGGTGGTACGTGGGTAATACAGTATTTTATCACTATAGGCTTGCAGATTTACTTCTAACAACATTTTTTTAAGATTTTTTTACAGTTCCTGAAAATGGCCTTGTAAAAACATTACATATTAAAATCCAGCACTCTTAAAATTAAGGTTCTACGCTACCTATTCTTTTCATTCAAATGATGTGACAGTACAGTAGGCGATGCATACAAACAAAGTTTACAACATAAACTAAACATCTCTTGTGCTCAGCACAGTAACAGCTAGTCAAAGAATACAGTATAATAATGTAGTAGTGATTTTTACCGAGAATTGGAGAAGGTTGCTCCTCCTGCCTCCACCACCCCATTGAGCTTGGTTCTCCCTGATCTTTTGTGCTTCCTGGATCATCTGGTGCAAAATGCTGGGGTGCTTCGCATTACCTGTTGCATTTAACACTTTGCTTCAAAACCCAAAAATATCATACATGAATGCTACAGCCAAAGCATCTAACTTGCTAATACCTTCCATACACCAACATTTATATTGCTACATTATACAAAAGCAAGCAAAACAGAGAAGTTATGCTGTAGAAATATATGTGAACTACAAATACGAAGGCAAATAAAAGGACTTTGAGAGAAGAACAGGTAGAGCTACTGAAGCCAAGACGCTGCAGTTAACTACGGCCTACCTATAAAATCATGCTGCAACAGCTCTGAAGCAGTAGCGCGTTCCTCTGGACTCTTCACCAAACAACTGCTCACAAAGTCTATAAACTCTGGAGACCACTTATCTGGCTGCCGGAACGACGGTGGTGGCTTAGTGGGGATCATGAAAATGGCTCTCATAGGGTGAATGTCACCATAGGGAGGCTTTCCTTCAGCCATCTCCAGAGCTGTTATACCTGCACATTTTATTAGCAATAATTCAATACACATAAAATACTTTTACTACAACTAATTATTAATCAGGAGTGGTTAGATCAAATTCTGACTACATCTTTACCAACAAACACTAAGATGTGAATATGAACTTAAATATAAATACATTTAAAGCATTACCCAGTACAGTTATAACTTTTATAACCAATTACAAAGCTAAAGAAAATACAAAGCTATAGAAAATCAGAATATCATATGAAGTGTAACAGCTTTGCTTTTAATATAGGACACACACAGAGCTAGACATGCACAGTAAAAGCCCATTACATACTATGCACAATTGGTTACGAATACAGTAAACCCAAAATAGCATGGATTGTACTTGCATCTCCCAACACCAGTATTGAACTGGGCATTTACATTATGCACATCAAGATAGTAATAATAATAATAATAATATTAGTAGTAGTAATACATAGCATTAAAATAATTATTTTGGCTGTGTGAAATATTGACTTACTATATTATGTTAATTTGAAAACTTAATTTTGTAATACCAGCTTGTAAGAAATACCTAATTTCTTTGTGACATGGCAGATTAGATTTTGTGCAATAACATTTGAATGATATCTTTGTCATGAACATTCTCTTTCAGGTAAAACTATAAAAAGCATATTTTGTTGTTGGGCATTCAAAATTTAATTTTCATTGCCTGCAAAGCACACAATTAGGTATTTCATTTTCTATGTGACTCATCCATAAAAGAAAGAAACTGGCTGTAGATTCAATTTTTAAAAAAAGTCACTGTGTTCTGCTTTTGTCCAGTTATCCAGCACTGAAAAATGACCAATCCCGGTACATGCTTTATTTTTAAGATGCTATACAAATTATATGACTAATTATAAAGTAGGTTTTAGCTAATGATGTACAATTAAAACATGATTGTTATGTTTGAAGACACATATATATATATTTATATGTATTGGTGGAACAATTATGCTCTGGAAGGTAGTAGAACTGTGGAAAACAGCTTACAATGATAACTACAGCATAACATTTGCATGGTGCTAATTTTTATAACATTTGAATTTTGCAGTCTAGCTTCACCTGACTGTCTAATCTTGGAAACAAAAGAAGATGGAGTTGTGCTGTTGCAATAGTGTTACGTTGAAGCTGAATGTTTCTAACTGAATGTTATCACAGGCGTGCAATACTGCAGAACAGTCACTACTGTTGTGCTACTTAACAGTTTTGATGGTGTATGCAACTTTTATCGCAAAAAAGGTGCATTTCCAGCAGCGCAGGGATGTGCACCAAACGATACAAACTCTGTCAGGCCATGATGTATGTGGGCCAGTGCTGTTTTCAAAGTTAGTTTGTGACGATGATCAGAGGTCGTGACAGGCAGAGGGCTGAGGTGACCAGTGTCGTCCATAAGGAACTTCAGATTTAGTAAGTTACCTCACCCTGGTCCATTTGTTTCTGTAGATTTAGTAATTAAGTTACAGAAGCTACGAACAGAGGCGCTAAGATGGGATGCAAGGCGAACGAAGGAGATTAGATTAAATCCTCTCTCAGATTTTACAGTGACAATAGAGAGAATAGGTACAGTATGTTCTTTGAAGGAAGAAGTACTTTCAGCCAAAACACTTGTTATACTATTTTTCATTTCAGTACTGTTGTTTTAACGTAAGTGAGCAAAATTCAACTTAATGAGCAAAATTCAACTTAATGATCATACCTAAACTCCAGATATCAACTGCACAGTCATATCCTATCTCTTGTATAACTTCAGGAGCCATCCAGAATGGGGTACCAATCATTGTGTTTCTTTGGGCCATTGTATCCTGGAGAAAAAAAAAGTAGCTTCAGTAACAAGAATTTAACACAGCCAGAAGTCCACCTAGTAAATTAATGTACTGTACGTACAATAGCTATAATTTAAAGAAATAGCAGAAATACTCCAGAAGGAAACTTCGTGTCACATTTTATTTTCTGAAGGTAAGGAAGGAATAATACCAAAGGTGCCGGACCTTGAAGAGGCCAGGTTACAGCGAGTTTAGTCTACAGTATTAAATAATGTTTTCAATAACTAAAATTTCCAAAAACTGAAGGAATAAAATACATACAAACCTACGAACAACATTCAGACTGTAAGCAATCTACAAAAATAAACAAAATTACAGTTAACACTATTACCGTCAGCTGTCCTGCGACACCAAAGTCAGCAAGCTTCGCATGGCCTTCAGTGTTGAGCAGAATGTTGCCTGCCTTAATGTCGCGGTGTATTTTTCGACGAAGGTGCAGGTACTCCAAACCCTTGAGTGCATCACATAAAATGGTAGCAATTTCCTCCTCAACAAGGGTTTTTTGACACAACCTCATGATGTCAGACACTGAGCCAGCTCCACAGTATTCCATTACAATCTATAAACATACAATAGTAGTAAAAACAGTGAATGTTACTGGCTGAACTGTTATATACGTACTTTCATGCCATAAAGTACATGGGTCTGTGGCTGTGTAGTGGCAAGACCACTCACCTCCCACCACAGCGATCCAGATTCACTTCCAAGCTGAATTTATCTCAATTTTTTGCACGTGGGAAACGTGACGGACACACATTGGGCAATGGGTTACCTTGATGTGCTCCCTTTTCTCCTACCTTTCACATTCTGATGGGTCTCTACTGTAGAGCCTAATTTTATGCAATCCCTACAGGTTTGGCTTGAAGACCACCTCCTGTGACAACTGATACATACACCACTTGTTTTTTTCCCAGAGATCAGCTTAGAGTACTGTTGACAGTTCCTTTACTTGCAGAAGTCACTGAACAGTTACTTGAGAGTTGAAATTTGGAATCTGGGTCAAAGGCTACATTTTCCACCAAGAGTGCTGATGTGTGATAGGTAAAACAGTCTCAGTACTAGCAGACAACTCAAGATGGTGAGGCCATCTGACGAAAAAAGTCAATTTTAAACCTGTCTATTACTATGTGTGGAAACACAGCAATTTGTAACTTACAATTTTGGCTTTTACGCAAAGTAACACAATTTCTCTTTCCTCTATTACATACATATAAGTTAATGCAAAAAGCTAATATACTGCTTACCAACAAGCATAAAGACTATTAATTTTTCATGAATTATAGATACCCTTAATTCTACTGAAGATAATTGATAATCATTCTGCTTTATTTTGATGCTAACACAACTGACTGACAAACACAATTTATAAAATGAGATTTACTGGCCAGTCATAGCAGAGGTTTCCGTAAAAAAATTGATGTAGCCAAAGATGATACCTCACATTACAGCAAAAGAAATGCTATACATGACTTAGCTTAACAAACAAGCAGCAAAATTAATACAAATCCTTAGCCATTTTTTAGTAGTTTAGAAACAGAAGTTAAAGCCTTAATTTGGTATGAACTGTTAAAATAAAATGAATAAATAAAATGGCCTTGGGCACAATTATAGTACATGAAACCAACAGTTATTATTCTTTAATGGTACACAGACATCTTACATTTACCATAATTTCATAACTATGCACATATTAGCTTTTCTAAAGTTACATTTTTAAGGCTGTAAACGATACTTAGATACGAACACAGTAACTGCCACTTTATTTTACATTTGCTTATTAAAGAAAAAAATTTGTTGCAAGTGCACCTGGAAAGTGCTGCCCAGTTAAATCCCCCCCCCCCCCAGCTACCACACCTCAGCGTGTGACTGTTGACTTTTCCAGGGCAACTAGAACTTGTAAGATGATACTTAATGCTCTCTGACAGTGCTAAGACATCTTATAAAAATATGTAATCAACACAGCTTGAGTAGGCTTCACATGACCTATGTCGCAGAAATTACAAGCCAGAGCCAAAGACGATGGGATTATTACTTTGAGATTATTCCAGATAGACCCTTTATGATCCCTGTCCGGTCTCTGGGTGAGCATACGAGAAATAGGTTGTGGTACTTAAGTGTGATTTACCCTGACCCCATTAGTTGAGAGTATTTCAGTTCCATGTTAAGTTATGAGTCGGAAGACGAGAGAGGAATCAGCATAAGTGGAGTGGCAAGCAATGTCAGTGGCAACAGGTTCCGAGGACAACTGTGATGTCGGGGATGACTAAAGAAGATGCTGCATGATGCCTATGGCAAATTAAGAGTGAGATAGTGCACAGTGAAATATCGATGGAAGGGGGCAAAGGAAAAAGTGGTGGGATTTAGATCGGAGGAAGAAGGGAAATATAAGGACAGCGGTAGTGAAGTTTGGTTGTGTAAATAGATACAGTCATACAGCCAGAAATAAATTAGATGTTAATGTACACTGAGTGGCCTTAAGTGATAATTAAATAAAGAAATTAGCAGCATTATTTTATTTCAATCAAAATTAAGACCTCAGTCCTTTTGAGAGACCCTCTAACATAATTTTTTTCAGCAAATAATAAATAATAAAAAGGTAGGTATCATCACACATTAAAAAACTTTATAAAACTATTATTTAGTGTTACAGTTTGATAGGCCAAACAGATTCACACATTTCTACTTATAATATCTCTTTGTGTTTTATGCTCAGACTGTAGACGAACCATGACCATTGAAAGTCCCATCCATATTGCTATTACCAACACTAAGTGATGTGAAATTAGAATAGCATTCAAGTTGTTTATTAAAAAATAAACTATTTAAACCTACCCAGAGATCCGTGTTATGAAAGTAACTGCCATAGTACTTGACAATCCAAGGACTGTGGCACTGCTGCATAATGGATATCTCCTTAATAATCTCCTGCAGATCAGAATCCACAGGAACTTGTTTGATTGCAAGCACTTGGCCAGATTCCTTGTGAAGAGCCTTATACACACTGCCATATGAACTGAAATACATACAGATTTCCATAATAACTCTATGCCTATGAAATGTAACATTTAAGTACTTGTGCATTTAATATACAGTAGAAAAAAATTGACGGAACTATTTATTTTACTATTATTGCACAGTAAACTCCCAATATTCAGAGTAAATTAATGTCAGGTAGTGCACAGATAATCGGGAAACACAGATAATCTAAAAATAGCCCATTTGTCAACTTTAAAATAAAATAAAATCAAATGAATTAATTTTCAATTCACTCAAACACTGTAACAACGTATGGTTTTGCCTACAAATACTGTAATTACTCATCTATAGGGCACCTTTTTTCCCAAAATAAATAAAAATATATCTCGGAAATACATTGAACGCAAGAAAAAGTAATGTTGAAATCTCATTAATCCATTATTGCACAATCTTGTTACTCCATCTTGTGTACCAGAGTTGACATTCTTTTATGTCTCAAAAAAAGTAATTTAAAAAAGAGTTTTTTACAATTGTAAACACACAGAATGTCTCCTGGATAATCCAAAAACCAGTTAACCTACACAAGGATAATCTGGTGTTCACTGTATTTATATTTTCATTTGAGATTCAGTACATTAAATATCACTGGTAAAAACTGGCATTAAACTCATATTTATTTCCAAGTATGTTCACCCATCTTACAAGGTAAGGTGTAAATATCTACAATTTACTTAAATACAAAATAAAACAAGAACTTACCAGCACAACTAATACATACACCTATATTCCTCAAAATGGATGTAAATTTAAGACTAACAGTTAAAACTTTTTTTATGTATGTCTAAAAATATTAAATACAGTAACAGTAGACAAGTTTATCCTCACGCTCTCTTCTAACATGATGGACCTACAATAATAAAAACTAGTTAAATCCAAGTTGGATAACAAAGTATACAGATACTAAACTGGCTTTGCATCAGTCCTGTAGTTCTTGACATAAATGCACTAAAAAAATGTTGTATTCACTACTCATGTTACAAAATCTTCAAAACTGAAGGATGTATATTATTAACCACAACGTAAGTCTGAAGAAACTTAGGAAAATGGTCCTCATACACTTCATGTGATTAAAAGAAATTAGAAGAACTGAAGTTCTGAAAATCTGAATAAGGTATGAACAAAATAAATAAAACTTAAGTCACTGTATTAGGTACTACCGTACGTGCGTACCGAGTTAGATGAACTGATTAATGGTTGAGGTTTTTTTTCCTCCAAATTCTGCCACTGTGTAACTATGTACACTGCATGAACAAAATACAAGAAAGTATTTTCACTTTACAAAAATGGTATATGTACTGAGTGTAACGAAATATTAATAATTATTTATAATTGCCTCTGTGAGTATGTCACATTATATTAAAAATAGAAAAATGGCAAACCATTTTGAAAATATGAACACAGTGTAACGGACACACACAAAAGACAAGCCAACTTACTAGGTAGTATACGTGTACCAAGAATAATTAATTTCATAAAAATAAGTCTTGAAATAGGTATGTCACTATATTCTAAAAACATAAAAAGGCTGCCATAATTAAAATATGAACAAAGAAGGAACATAATATACAAAAGCCAAGTTAGCTTAGTAAGTAGTATATTTGTACTATGTTTATGAAATAAAAAAAAATTTGCCTCATATATGTTATGTTATGCTAAAAATATGAAATGGTTGCCATTTATGAAATTATGTGATGAGATGAAAAGAGGGGGAGGGGAGAGGAGGAGAGATAGAGAGAGACACACACGCACGCACACGTATAGGCAAAGGTGATCTCATACGCCTACATTTTTCCTTCAGAAAGTAGGCTAAAAAATTGTTAAATAACACAGACAGTTATAATACAATTCTGAGGAGCATAACAATTGTTTTGAGCTATATACCAAATTTAAAAACTAACTTACTTAAATCATAAAGTATGATTAAAATACATATAAACAAATGTGAACACTATTTGGTTTTTAAATCAGACTACGTACTTGGATTATGTGTGGAATCAAATTACTGTAAATAAAAAATAATTATTTTGCGGTAACTATTCATAAGTTTAGAAGTAGAAAACAATAGGCCAGGTATTTTCCCCCATAAAAACTTTGCAGGGACATAATCTAAAACACAAATGCAAAATGAATAAATTATTAGTGTGATTATAATTTGAATGGTTCTAAACAAAGTGTATGCAGATGCAGTAATATCCGTGACAATGTTTTTAAAACCTACGCTAATGTGCAGAAATTGAGGCTAAAGTAAATAAATTATTATAAATACAGAATGACCAGGCATGTCCAACTGAAACTGAAATTTAACAGACTGTGTAGAATCCAACACAGTAAGACAAACAGTAGTCGAAACAAGCAGTATAACTTATTGTCTAAAGGTGTATAAAACATGGGCCTAGTATACGCTCAGAAAGACCAAGCGAACTCACAGTGGATATACCAAGTTAAAAAATGTAGCAGAGTTGCTGTCCAATACCAATAAGGTATGCAGACAGTCCAGTACAAAACAGTTTTATTTTCACATGCTCTTCACTTTAACACGAAAAATATAATATTTGGAAGCAGACTAATGAAATTTAGTTCGACACTTCTAAACACGTTTATATTTAGTAATTTTGGATATCAAACCTGAAATGAGAGTAACTAAATAATAAATTTGCCCACATTATTAACTATGAAGTCCTATCTGTATATGAGCAAGCACAGTTGCAAAAATTTTAACATTTCAGAGAAACTCCTACATACGTACTGGTACAAACCATGAGACAGCGCAACATCTAAAATCCACCCCGAAAAATTACTGTGAAATGTTTGCACAATATCATAATATTTCCTTTTAACAAACATACATCATAAGTCTCATTTATCTAAGAATAGGCTATTTTAGAATGATTAACAAGGAGTGTTTTAGCAAATTTTTTAAACAAAAATTCTAGTTCATTGGGTGTTTTTCTAACTCAGGGCACGTGCACGAAATGTGATCAGCTGATTAGAAGTGCTGCAGTGTACTATATAACTAATAATTATAATTTTATGATATTTATTGAAGTAGTGTATTAGAACTAACAACTTGAGGGAAACGACAACCCGTACCGTATTGTATTTAGCAGTTGCCAGAGTCTGCACTAGAGGAATGTGCACAGTGGTACTTGTATGGCAAGAGTTTATCAATAGCCGCACACATTGAGTGTGAGTTTATATTGTACATCACAGTAGGGAGTACAGTAGGAAGATATTTTATCTCCAACTAAAATTTGCATTATTTTTGTCTGTTGCATTGACATCACTGTTTTCTGTCCTACTGAATTCAATGCCCACTTTTAAATTAAAATTTTGTGAATATCTTGGATTTTTTTATTCTTCCCCATATGCTTACGCCTAGATCTTAAAAATGTCATAATATGCTTTGTGCCAAATTCAAAACATTGCTAAACAATATTACATGCGTGTAAAAACAAATTCGGAAGTAATTTCTAAACACTAGGGTATGTGTCTGGAAACGGTAATTACAAAATATGAATTTCCTTACAACAGAATCAACTTTGTTTGCATGCTGTCTAATAAAACATGACTCACCCTTCTCCCAGTTTACATATAATATCGAAAACTTCTTCTGGCTGGCGAGTCAAACTTTCTTCAGATAGTTTCTTCAACTCACTAAAAAGAAATGTATGATACCATTTAATTTTTCTTATTCAGCAAATAAAACAATAAAATAACATTCATTACACAATCACATAAGCTATGTCAAAGTATTGTTAGACAAGCAACATATAAAATTCTGTGACTGCAGTTTAGTTAAACTACTACTCCTTAAAATATTCAAAATCTGAGAATGTACGTAAATTGATACACAAACTGTGGTCTCCAAGGATAAATTAGCAACAAATTGCATTGTGCGACGCCTACCAGCAGGTACGTCAAGTGGAGCATGTTGACATTGAGAGGGGAGAGGAGGCCTGTGGTGGTGTATTGGTCGCATTCCACCAAGACGATTACTGTTCAATGATTGGTCAGGTCTTTCCTAAGTTCACACACGTGAGACTCCGTAATGATGCTGCACGTGAACAGGATATCACAGGAAGCTGCAGTTACCAATGTCCATCCATTCCGGGGCAGATCAGTTACTTTAAGTCATCCTCATTCATATGTTACCTCACTACGAAGACACCTGCAAACTACTGCTGTCAAACTGGTAACGACGCACTTCTGTGCCTTTAACTGCTATTACATGCACGCTTGCCAAGATAGCAGATCGAGTGAATGGAAGATATTTTGCGAACTGAACCAGTTGTTGTTACTTCAATGCAAATTGCAAACCTCACAAGCCACCATCTGTGTGTCCATTTGCTGGTATTTTCCCAGCATCTGTGACTGATTATTTTTATAACTTTATTTATTTATTGTTACAGACAAATTTACTGAATACAACAACAGACTCTTGGCCTTGACGTATCCAAAAAGTAAGAAAAAATAAGCACAAACAAACTGGAACAAACACGTACAAACAACAAGAGCAGACAAGTAAGAAACACAACACAACATTAGTTACATCTAAAATAATTAAATATAGGTAAAATAAGACAGCCCACAATTTTATACAGATTAACACAACATTGAATAGGCCTACAAATTATTAACAATATAAATAATAAAGAAGAATGTTCTTAGGCTTTCACGGCCGTTGTCTACAGGGTCTAGGCTTCCTTCTCGGAGAAGGAAATATTTACTGCGACTAAAAACTTCACCCTTGAAGATGAACGCTGCAATGCTGTCCGAAACATCGGGAAGAAATGTGACATTGACGCAGCTACAACCCAGAAGCCTAGACCCAATATAAATAACGTTTTATATAATACTTTAACATACTTAAAATGTTTAAATGTTATTCAGGGACTTCCTGTGTAATATAACCTTTTTGTTTCTCGTACTACTTTCTACTGTAAACTTGACAAAATCTATTGCAGTTTTCTTTGTTAAATAATGATGAATAAATACAATACAATAACTGAATATTATACTATTTATTGAAAACAAACGACCTGCCATTTTCTCTTAGACTACATGGGGTACAATACAAAACCACACAAAAATAACTGTCTTAAGTACTTACAAGTCTGTCAGCACAGACTGCTGCTGAGTGGTTTCTGGTTCATTCCCACTTGCCATTATTACTGCAGCTTACATAAACACACACAAACACATGTGCCACTCTATTTTCATCCTTCAATCCTGAAAAAGCACGTACAAATAGTACAGATTATGATTAAGTTCTAAATTTCCTTTAAAAATGGTGAAATCAAAAACAAATGCTGAAAAAAATCAGTTCTTCCCAACTTTTTTTCAGCAGAATAGGAAAAAAAATCTTTCAGTTTGCTATAAATTATACTGAACACTTACTGGTTAGACTAAGTCAAGAAGCAGAGAACTGGCCTAGGCCTATCTGATTCATTGTGAACAAGGCATACACATATGGAAGGAACAGCACGAACAGTGAGAACAACAAGGATTTAGAATGTTAAAGAAATTTTTTGTTTAAAAAATTATGAGGATAGGAATAATTGTTTAAATCTTGAAATCTATATACTGGGTGAATTTCCTAGCATTCCCTGTCGTCCAGAAACGA
Organism: Medauroidea extradentata; assembly: GCA_003012365.1. NCBI lineage: Eukaryota > Metazoa > Arthropoda > Insecta > Phasmatodea > Phasmatidae > Medauroidea > Medauroidea extradentata. The sequence goes on from PNEQ01047602.1 coordinate 20,688, forward strand.
GTACGAATAGGATTGTGAAAATGTATTTTGAAATATTGATTTTCAAATAGTTAGGCAGTGGAAATAACCCGTAATCCCTAAGTCAAATAAATATCCAAAATTCTTCTGTTCAGAAGTTGGTATCCCCCAGTTCTACAGTACTCTATATGTAAAGTCGACGAAATTTGCGGTAAACATGTCAAGAATGTCTGTATAATCTGCAGTAGTACCTGCAGATAATTCACATTTCACGAGTAAGTGTGTATAATAATTATCTTTTCTGGCTGTGATTCTAGTTGTTGAACGTTATGTATTGCCAGCAATGCATGTATTAAGCCATATCCTCAGTCAAGACCTATAAAAGCAACACTTGTGGTTTTGTTTAGAACAAATGGTGCTCCTGTACAAATTAAAACTTGGTTATTACTCCAGTAAAACCCTTGTAGTTCATGGGGCAGAATCACAGACCAGTTCTCAGTAAAATCAATGAGAAAACACAAACCATTAGTTGTTTAACCTCTACACATCCCTTCATTTCTGCATTGTGTTTTTGTTACAATTTCTTCAGATGTTATATTGTTACTGTTTAAACTGTCCATTTAACAAGTTCGTTAACAACAACAGTTATCTTAATGAGCTTATTTTCCTCAGACGTTACAAAGGTAATTCCAGGGCAGTCACCACATTCCCGAACCAACAGGTCAGTCATTCTACATCACAGGCTACTAACAATTTCACATATCAACATAATTGCAATATGTTTAATTCTCTAACTGTTCTCAACAATATGTGCTTGTGAAAATGCAGTACAATAGGTATAATCTACTTGGAAGTATTAATCATGCGATCAATTTATTCAGTGGTTGGATGTTAAATGGTTTTTTCTGAGTGTATGAAAATTCCACAAGTTGTATGTTGATAGCATATTTCAAAAATACAGCTAAATCTGGCGATGAGATAGAGTTAAACATTTAGAGATTTTGGACAGAAGTAGACTTTACTCGTACCAGGTTTTCAAACAGCTTTAGAATAATTTCAATTCCATTGAGTACATTTAGTAAGGGTATCATAAGTGACTACTGACTGCCTTATCTCCAACCATCTACATGCTCTCTTTATTATGCAGCTGTTGTTTCTTCTCCCTTTGCACAGCCCCTCTGACATTCCTCCTCTCCTTTCACTACTCAATGTCTATGCATCCTGACCAATGTTTCCTCCACCATTCCATCTTTCACCTTCACAGGAAGTCAATAGCCTGTCCCTATATTCTCTCATTATTGTTAGTTCACCTAGCGCTGTTTACTGCACAGTCTCCAATACTCACCTCTAAATACCAGTCCAATTCTGCAGCAGCTTATTCTAATTCTTCACTATTCGCCTCACAGCACTAAACCCCACAATGAACTATTTTCCATTTCAGATCATTATGTAGTACAAACACCTGAATGTTTACCTATATTCTACTGCCAACCATATATTCTGTCCTCCACATTTATAAACAACCTTTGTATCTAGCGTTTAGCCACTTCATTGAAAACCTTACCACAGTGTGCTTTTAAGTCTCTATTTCTTAGCCTGAATCTGACGTTCTTACTAAAAACTTCTGCCTCTGGTACCCAAGGGCATCTCTGGTCCATCTTACACACTTTTGTATGCCAAACAGTTATTATTACGATTACTCCTGTAGTCAGGCTACTGCCCTGTGGCACGGTTTCCTCTGTTCACTTTTCTCTCTCCTTCCCTCTCCTGAACACAACACTCTCTGCTGCCACACATGCTTCCCCCCCAACTCATTCCACTTGCTCCCTGCTCTAATCAGCATAGAGTGTTTTCCTCTCTCTGTTCTCCTTCTCTCCCTGCGGGCCTTTCAACTGCTGTTACTTCGTCCCTGCAGAGCCCTCTCTCCAGTTTTTTCCCATACTCCCAGCCCACGTAGCACCTGGTACATTCTCACCAGCCTCTCCATCCTCCTCAGTTCCTTCAAGGCTCCCCATCCAAGTTCCTCGATCATCTCGGAAGGCCGGTCTTTTTCCCCATTCTCTCCTTGCCCCATCGCCCCTTCACTCATCATGCCGCACTTCTTTGCACACTCTCGATCTCCCCACCCCATGGTACGAATCCCATACCACAGCTGCATACTCTCAACACAGGCTGCACTATAATGGTGTATGTCCTCTCCTTCAGTGTGCTACTACTCCCTCTAAGCACCCTTCCCAGCAGCCCCAGGACCCACGTGCCCCTTCCAGCCCAAGTCTTCCTGCAAAACTGAACAGTGGTTCAGTTTAGTTCTTGTAGGATGAACAGGGTAGCCTGAGTTTGGGCCCCCTTTCTCAGGAGGGGAGGGAGTTAGATATTTTATAAGAGTCTAGAAGCGGTTTACCCCATTGACTTCCTGTGGCTCATATTTTAGGGGGAGAGGGTTACCCCAGTCGTCTGAGTTTAGCCTTCCCATTTAACTCCGGATCTGGCCCTCCACTGGCCATGGAGAGGTGGCCCAGGAGGGGGGAAAGGGTGTTGGGCTCCGGTGGAGTGGGGAGGGGAAGTGTGCCTGGTGCTGGCTAGGCTAGAGAGGCTCACTTAAGTGTTGGAAGTGGCAGGGTGAAGAGGTACCTGGAGCCTTTGCTACTAGAGCCAGGTGGCCCTGACAATGTCGGAGGAGGTGTTGGAGAGTCTTGCCTTTCTCTGCATGAGAGAAAGGGTAGTGGACCGTTTGAGCTGAATGGTGCTGCTAGAGTTTGGAGAAATTGCAAACAAGTAGGAGAGCTAGTCTCTAGGACTCGGAAGCGGTGAGTGTGCAGCCCTTGTGTCATTCAGTTATTTTGCTGGGACATTTTCCCCATCGCTTGGGAAGGATTGCCAGCCACCTGTCCGCCAAGACACCTTGTGAGGCCCGGAGAAATTGGGGACATATTATAATTGTTGCCCAATTGGACTTGGAGTGGGTTAACCTCGATTGTCATTCTCCAAGTACTGCTGGATTTGTGGGTTGTATTGATCACTGAACTACACTGAAACTAGATGGAAGCCATTACTAGAGGTTTCAGGAGTAGCGCACTTTAAAAAGCCGTCCAATTTAAACAGGAGGTTGAAAATGGACAGTATGTCGTAAATGTACAGGTGTGTGTGTAAAATTATCGATATTGCCATGTTGCAAAATTCTCATAAGTAACAGTGTGCATTCGATTGAGCTGCAAAGTATGGTGTTTGTATAAGATGTGGATGACAAACTGAGACTTAATATGGTTATTGTAACCATCATTTTAATTGGGCTGTTATGTCAACATGCAATTCATGTAATGTAAATGAGCAGAAATATACAGAACAAATGTATTTGCGAGTCTCAAATTCTGGGTTTTCTCGAAGCAACACGATACCAGATTGCTATAAGCTTAGGTCGGGAGTGATCCTGGGACTCGCCCAGTGTTTAAGTGAATTGGAATTTCGGGCTTTGGCTTTGTGTGGGGAGCCGAGGTTTTAAGAGGCCTTCTGCCCCATGGTCACGAGCTGGAGGGCTCAAAACAACCCCCAGGTATTTGTAGCTAATGGTTTCCCCTATCACCTCTCATTAATTTTTTATTTATTTATACATGTACAAAACTCAGCTCCAAGGCCAGTTTATGATTCGCAGTGTCTAACATATTCTTATATAGTCATCTTCACTACCAAGTAAAAAATAAATACAATAGAAAAAATAATACAATAAGTAAAACATTAGGGGCCTACAATAGATAATTCGGTACATAACGCATCACATGAAACAAATAGTATATAACGAAATACGATACAGTTCAGTAATTAAAGCATAAATAAGGATACACAGTTAAGTTTTGAACGAACCATACACTAAGTAGCTAGCACACGCAGTATATGTAGAATTAAATGAAATTGTGTCTAGGAAAAATTTTGTAAGCATAATATCATCTGTTTTACTGATCACTTTGTTCTAATAACATAAATTTGTATTTTTCCCTGTAGTTCTTAACTGAAATGATTTGTTTAAATTCTTCTGGTAACATGTTCCAGAGATGACTTGCTTTGTAAGTGAACAATTATTTGAACAGTATGCTTCTGTGTCAGAGTATCTGAGAGTTTGATCTATGCATAGTATTGTATGAATGGGCTGCTATATGTTGTACAATTTTGGAGGATAAGTACTGGGGCATGCCAATTACAAGAACTGACTTTAGCTGAGTTGAAACATGTAACCAGCAAGATTTTCACAATAATAATAGTAAGTTTTTATACTCGCAATTGGGATAACGCCCTGTAGTGAGTTAATTCCTCCCCATCCCAGCAGCTCCAATTCTCTAAGTTATGTGGTCGCTTCTTTTCAAATTGTCGATAGGCCCTATCCCATCTTACCCACTCTCTTCCTCTTGGTGAACCTAACAATTTTGGTGTTATCCACATTGATTCTCCTCTCATTACTCACTGTCCACCTTTGCAAAGCTCTCAGATCTTCCTGCAGCTTCCTATTTTCCCCTGCTTCCTCATACAAGACACAATCATCCTTTATCCAACTTTTACCATCAAAATCCACGGAGAACCTTTGGGGACAACTCAAAATTCATTATGTGACTCACCTAACCCATAGCATCCATAAAACATTCCATTAACTGTAGTTTTCCTAATAAGTAAACTAGCCTAGTTTGAATGGATTCCATGTAAAAACAACGTCGGTACCTAGGAACAATAATATATTTTTTTATACATTCACGTAAAACATTTGGCCCCTTATCACATTCTCACACTGAGACACGAATCTAGCAAACTCTATCGAAACACTGCGCGGTTTCTGCTTTTAGTTAGATACCTACAAATTAAGGAAAGTACACATTTCACACAATACGTATTTAACTAAATCAATAACGACTTCACTGACCCTGACAAAAATTGCACACACCACACACAAATTAGGGTCTTAAAGTACACAAACTGAAATTTCTACCACCGTGATTTGTACTCTATATAGGAAACATCTTGGATCTTGCTGATATTTTGTAAATACTCATAGATTACACACATGCAGCCAAATTAGTTCACAGACTAGAATGTTTTCTAACGTTTACCCAAACATCCAACATAATAATATTAAATGTACGTTTTCAGTGTGTACTATTCCATCGAAGGGAACGGTAGAAACACGGTTCGATCGTACGCAGTCGGAAACAGTTTATTTTGTTGCTTCTGGAAACAGTCAGACTGGAAAATAATATTTATACTGAATAACCATGATGACGATAATGACCACCCAATGAGAGTTTTTTGATGCTTTTGACGTTTTTATTTACAGGTGTGCTGTTTATAAACATGACTTTTTTGAAATTATTATTTATGTCAGTATTTGTCCTCCAATGACTTTTGTAAAGGAAAGGTAATATAATTTGTGGGTAAATATCAAGAGTAACTACTCATGCGAAAATTAACAAAAAAACTGCAGAAATGTACTAATTACGATTTATTATGTTGAATAATAACAGTAATTAGTACATTTCTGCAGGCTGGGTGAGGTTGGAGCAGGCTGGGTGAGAGGTTGACCAGGGGACTGTATAGAGGGAGGAGAGACAACGGCTTGAAGCTTCAGAGGGTGTGGAGGAGGACCGAGAGGGGGAGACAGTCTATGCTTGTGAGGACTGTAAGGGATTGGAATGTTCTGAGTGAGGACGTGGTGATGAAGGGGAGTGTTGGTGGGTTCAGAATAGCATT
>PNEQ01047603.1:0-25537 GCA_003012365.1 Medauroidea extradentata
CTCTAGATATAGAAGGCAACCTTCATATCTTAAAGATTTCACCACCTAGGAGGGGGTGAATGTACTAGAAAATGTAGTTATCTTTGACTAATTTCTCTTTGTTGTTTAACTTTAAGTACGACTATCTTGCAAACTAGAACATCAGATCTATTCTGTGAAATAAAGCCTAATTCAGGTTTAAATGTTCTTTCTATTTCAGTACTGAAGTAGTGAAAACAATGTACTTTTTCTCTTAATCGACACTAAGATTAGAGTAAGTTATTGGATTTCCCCTACTCTCTTTCACCACAAAGTGTTACCTTTTAACCTCTGCAATATATAAAACTCTTTGAGTAGCAGATAGAATGTGGATGATCAGCCAAGCTAAGCTGTAATTCACCCAGACAGAGGGCAGAGGCTTCCCTCCCCCTACATGTTACTCAGGTATGGCAAATCAATTATTTACAAACCACCTCATGCTTTCGAACAGGTTGCCACCCCTTGGTCCTTACAAAAATGCAGCAATCACATTCTAGCATTTTGTTTAGGAAGTCATTTCAAATGTGTGTAATGTGTAAAATTTTATCGTAATGGTGTTCAAGTGCAATAAAATTATAATTTTATATTTTTGTGAAATATTGTTAGTCTTGTAGACAATACTTGTAGTGTAGTTTCCTCTTACAAAACAATTTTATCTCTTATAGTTTTCTCATAATGGTGCGTTGAAGTCAAAATTTGCTTGTTACGCTGCCATGCAAATAATGAAAACCAATTAACCTACTTAAATGAAATAATTCACTTTGAACTTGCATCCCATGAGCTAGGCCTATGCAATGAAACATTAAAAAACTTACAAGGCCATATTTTGAATTTTTTTTTAAAAATTACAGAATTGCATAAAAATTTACAAAAAAATAATTTTTTTTTTATAATATGAAAGTAGTGGGTGGGAAATTTCGCAATGTTTTATTACCAAGCCCATGGCATGTTATTTCACTGTGAATTACCTATTCCACTTCCATAAGTTAACTGGTTTTCACAATTTCATGGCAGCAGACCATGTAAATTATGACTTTGATGCACCTTTATGAGAGAACTATACTATCTAAAATTGTTTTGTAAGAGGAAATTGCACTAACAAGTATCATCTACAACACTAACACTATTTAATATAGATATATAATTATGATTTTATTGCACTTGAACACCCTTAAGGTGTGTGTTGTGAGTTACTGTAGCAATTAATTGAGAAGCATGGGAGATGGTGAAATTTTCGGTGAATAAGCTAAAACTTTGCACTGCTTTGGTGGTGATTTTTTATAAGTACCCTGTACTATTTGTGTGTTCTTGACATGTTTACTGTTTGCTCACGTACAGAGATAATGGAAAAATGTGAAAATTTTTTGAGAAAATGTACTATACTGCCATTCTACGCTAATGATTAGAAGATGTAATTTCATACACACCTACTGTTGAGTCTGTCAAATCAAACACCTTGTATTAAAATACAGTGGAATAAGTTTATAGCATCTTATATTGAGGATGGCCAGTAAGCTAATGAAAACTTGCAGGGATGTAATTTGAAGGCTTGAAGCTTAGCAAACACAATAAATTACTATCTCAACTCATGTTTCAACAAAAATGACCTAGTGAGGTGGAGCAGTGGTAAACGACTAGCAGTGCATTCGGGAGAATACGGGTCTGATCATTGTCTCCGACCATCCTGATTTCAATTTTCCAGGGTTGTCCAAAATCACTCCAGGCAAATGGTGGGATGATTCCTTAAAATGACCTTGATAGACTCCTACCACCTTTCCCACCGTGTACTTCTACCTAGGCCATGTGCTGTTTGAGGGTGTGTAAAACCAAAACAAATAATTCCTGAAACTTAGATAAACAAATTTTACTATCAAGAATTTACTTGTGGGTAACGTACAGTTCGAACCATTCTGAGTTTTAATAATATGCAACACAAAATGTCATAGATGTGCAGTGCACAGACATAAAGGTTATGAGAAGGCCCAGATATGCTGCTAGGCCAGTGGCGGATTTAAAAGCTAATTTGTTGGTAGGGGGTGGTGAGTGGAACTAGCCCCATACTATAAATCACGTTTTAGTGGAAGTGAATTGGGAGAAAACATAGGTGTAATAAAAGTAAAAAAAAATAATTTTTTTCAAATGTGATCTTTTTTACATACCAGATAGGCCTACTATAGCATTACCTCAATACGCATGTTGTGGTTAATTGACTTACATAATTTATCAATTAGAGTGTTCCGTTACTTCCGTTGACAGCAAGGCATCAGTACAGGTGGAATGAAACACTCTGAAGAGGACAAAACAAGGAAAACAATTAACCACTGCCATGTAACCAGTACTTTTATCCTCATAGACTGAATAAATGCTAAGCTCATGCAACTGTTACTTAAAGAAAATTAAGAGAAAGGTATAAATAATAAGCCTGTATCGTCTGGCCGGGATGAACCATTTCCGGTCACATTTAAGTGGCTATGGTCAACCCTTACGCCTCTTTAATTTTCATGGTATTAGTGGGAAAATTTTTAGTATTTTCATGAAACTAGGATTTCTTCACTGTGAAACTCATATTTTAGCTCTTAGCAGACAGTGTGTCTAATGAGTTGACTGCCCCACTACCAGTCGTTGATTGTCATGATTATCTATGAACTTTGCTTTACTTGGGATGTAAACCAGGCATAGGGAACACCTTAGAGTTTCCCTACTTGAGTTCATTACCTGAAGGTAATAATTTAATGATGCCCCAGGGGAGAAAGCAGTGTGTTCCCTTGAGCTAGGGTATGCATCCATAGTGTTACCGTTTCTATTGAATCTGTGTACTCTCTGGCTGTTTCCAAAACTTTCAGGGGCAGAGCAGTGACAGAAAGGGAGTTACTTGAGTAAACCCATCTGCCCACAGTTATACACATTTTCTACGGTACGTACAAAAATTGTGTAACACGTCATCTAAAAGTGATTGTACTGCTCAACTGCCATTATTACCAAAGTTATAAAATGCTATAGAGACCTGGAATGTATGCATGGGTGTATCGTAACTCAAAACTTTGTACCAAAGTATTTTTCTAAAAGTACAAAACTGTGTAATATAACCAACATTTACAACATTTATATTCTGCAGACTTACGGAGAGGGATTATGGTTGGTTTCCCCATACAAAATTCAACATTTATGTCAAACATCAAAGAGTTGCTGCATGCAGTATATTTGTTTTTTAGGCCGTAGGTAAAATTATTTTTAATTAAGTTAGAATTTAAGGGAAAAGAGGAGTCACCTGAGGTTACGCCTATGAATGTGTGTGTTTTCAGTTGCTGATACATTAACGTTTGCAGTCTGAAACAGATTTAAGTATAAGCTCTGGTATCACAAGAATCTTTGCTGGGCAGTACCATTGATTTGTGTGTTCTGTCGGGAATTTCCTGTTTCTTCCAACACTTAAGTGAGTTAGGAGGATGAGATTAGTTTTGCTATCTAACTATTAAGTCAAATTGTTTTTCTGTTACGGCACTAATAACTCACCTATAAAAAATTAATGAACTTTATAAAAGTTTTGCAATTTTGATTGATTTTGAGTAAGACTTGTAGGCTACAAAAGTTAGTTTCAGCCATATTTTTTGTACCCTGAAATATATGTTACGTTTCCAGAAGTTTACTACGTAAATTGAAAAGAATAAGGGTTTTTGCAATTAATGGATCTTCTCAATATCCTCATTATTATAAAAAAATCTAAACATTTAATAGAAAGACAGTCTAATGATACATTTTCAACCTGTGGAAATCAGTAAGCTGTATTTTGACATTGTATTTTTTGTGTGAATATTTGAAATGGGACATTGTTATTTGCTAAGTTTAATATTTGTTACCTATAGATTTGAAACAGAACTTAATTAATGATGAGTGTAAAGGTAGGCAGGCCTAAACTGTGTATTGAGTTTGTGGATGACTGGAAAATTTTAAAATCTCTCTTCCATTCTTTTTTTATTCTACATGAAAACACAAATGGAATGTTGCAGCACTACGTCTACTTTGGTTCAAGAATATTTTGTGAATGTAGCTTTTCTAATTGATGGCATGAGCATTAGTGATAACCCACAGCTTATGTAGGCAGTAGTGATAAGCCTCAGTTTACGTAGACAGACGTGATAAAGTTACCTTCTGTTTGCATTCAGCATTATGTAACACATGTACTGAAGCCTATTATTTACTCCAGCCCAGCAAATTACTATCCACCTTGCTTTCTAGTCTGCTCTAGTCCATGTAGGAAACTTACATGCACTCAAGTTCTGTTCATAGTGGACAAATTTAATAACAAACATGTCAAAAATGTACGGTTTAGAAATTGTAAAATGTTATAACGATATGAAAATGCTTAAACAATTGTGTGTATGCTGCAAGCGATGCAACATTCTATATGGTTAAATGATTTATCTAAATTTATTTAATCATCGTATGACCAGCTATTACATTTAATGTTGGCCGCAGACGGTAACTACAGATCATTGATGTAAAGGTTGTTGCTTCCATACGACCAAGGTGGAATTAAGTGAATCTGTAGCTGGTTAGGTGCCTCAAAAATGTGAATATTTTCTATAAACCTTATTTAAAGTACCATTACTATAATGATTTTTGAATATTTAAAATTTTAACATTTGTTGGTGATTATCGTGGTTCTTTTGTATACATGAGAATAGGAGGGGGAGTCCATGAATCACATTAAGTGAAGTGAATAAAATAGTTAAAACACCATTACATATTAGTTCTAAAGTAAAGACTTGTGACGAGGTGAACAAACATTAGTATTTGCTACAGTTAGAAATAAACTCTTGGCATGAAGTTTACATATGCTAAACATCTAAAAATGGGCTGAACAAAAGAAAAATAAATATTTGTTATGTAGTAAAGACTTGTAAAATCGCAAGGTTGGTCAGACCTATGCATGTAGTGTTTACTTGCTGGTGAAATGGCCAGTTTCATGTTCCTGTGAGCACATAAATAATAAGGGAAAAGATTGAATAATGACCACAATAAGAGCAAACAGTTGCTGAGTTTTGAGATTGAAAATGTTGATTTCCTTCATAACTATATTCTAGAAGATCTCTGTGAAACACGAGGAGGTGCTCTTTCTTCAAGGATGAAAATGGAATACTGTATGTTTAAGATGTTTAGCTGTATCAGTTGCATTGGATTTTAAAGCAGTGTGGTGATAGACGTAGGGGTTTGACCTCACCTCCATCTGCAAGACATTTTCTACTGTTATAATCAACAGAGTTAATAAATCCCATGAATGGATAAAGTTCCTATCAATCACAGCAGAAACGAATACAGCAATTAAGGGCGCGATCTACCACAATTTTCATCATCATTATTTTATTTTGTATTTGTGCCAGATATATATATTTCTTATTTTAGACTCAAAATGTGACTAAATTTGGCTCTTATGAAATTTTTGATCTCTCATAGTTTTCACGTAATGGCTTGTTAAATTCATATTTTGCATGTTTCCATTTTAACGACTACACTAAAACCAACTGATATACCAAACTCTAAACAATCACATTGGATAAAGACATTGCAGACTACAATGACATGCTCATAAAATTAAAGAATTAAAATTATTTGTATTTAAAAAAATTAATTGAATTTTTAAATTTTTTTTTTTTTTAGTTTCAGCATTTTTTTAAAATTCAAATAATTTTTATTCTTTAATTTTATAGCATGTCATTGTAGCCTGCAATGTCTTTATCCACTGTGATTTTTTTGAGTTTGGTATATCAGTTGCTTTTAGTGTAGTCGTTAAAACGGAAACATGCAAAATATGACTTTAGCAAGCCATTACGCGAAAACTATGAGAGATAAAAAAATTCCATAAGAGGCAAATTTAGTCACATTTTGTGTCTTAAGTAAGAAAAAAAATATCTCTTACAAATAAAAAAATAAAATAATGGTGATGAAAATTGCGGTACACCGCGCTCTTAACCTGAATGTAGTGCAAGATTCCATATTCCTATGGTGATTGGAGCTTTAGGCTGTACACATGTGGAAATAAAAAACAAATGTTGGGCATTGAATATAGGTATTAATAGAAAAGGAAGAGCACCCATCAACATTCAGGCAACCTGTGATGTGCATGAAAAGATAACTAGTATAGATACCCAGTGGCCAGGTAATGTTCATGATTCAAGGATTTTGCGCAACAGTTTTGTGTAGCAAAATGTACGCTTGTACATTAGGACAGCAGCGGTTATATTGCAACTCCGTGGCTGCTTATACCATTCACTGTTGTACACAATTCAGAGGAATGTTTGTACGACATCACCTATGCTCAAGAAATAGTAATTATTGAAAACATCATTGGCCAAATTAAACAAAAGTTACTAATTATTGCTAATGAGGTGTGAGTTTTATTATAAAAAAAGGCTAAAGTCATTGTTAGATTTGCTCTCCTACATTATTTTCAAGCACTTAAGTAAGGTAAGTGGGCTTTACGTCTTGCTAACAGTGAGGTCATTAGAAAAAGGGACACACAACTTGATACAATGACAGAAGCTGGGAGAGTAGTCGGCCATGGCTTTTGTTAAGGAACCATCCCAGCATTCGTCTGAAACAATTTCGGAAAACCGAAATCTGGATGGCTGGAGCCGAGGATCGAACCCTGGTCCTCCCGAAAATGAGTCCAACGTGTTTTTGTTGCACCACCTCGCTCAGTCAGCACAAATGATGACTGGGACTTCTAGTATCTAGGCTTAAACAGTAAAACCCTTTTAAGAAGTTACTAATGTAAGAAATTAAGTTAAATAAATTATGTGGCTAGTGTATACAACTTATATAATTTAACTCATTTGTCAGACCAAGTGAAATGATATGAAATTATTGCAATATTAAGCTAAATGTAATTATAATGTTGTACATATTATATGTGAAATATTTCTTAAATGTAGGTTATTAACACAATTAATTTTCTGTTTATTTTGTATACCCTTTCCCATTTTCCAAACAAAAATTAAGAAAGAAAACAATGTCATAATAATTATGGTTTTTTATCATTGGTAAAATAGAAGGGTTGAGGAATTGTAGGTTAACATTTATTTCAGAACAAAAAATTCCAGTAATACAACACATCCATTTACAACATTTGTATCAGTATTTACTGCTGCTTCTTGTAGAGTTAAGTTATTTAGGAGATGTTCTCCCTGGATTTGGAGCAGTATAAGGATTATCTGTTCCAGTAGCAGTAATCTACAGTTTAGCAGTTCAGAGCTCTTCAGTTTCTGCTGTTTCAGCTTGTATTGTACATTTCTTTGGAAGTTTAACTGCAGCTGTTTTTGGCACTTTTTTATTTTGTGATGGTACGCTTGGCTTGTGCTTTCAATACCAAAAGTCAGGCGTCTAGGCATTAACCAGATTACTTTCATTTTCAACAATAAATTCTTTTACCCATGCTAGGAGCTTTAGGATTATTTCCTGTAGGCTATCTTTAAAGTTAGTGTTTTTCTTTATATTAGACTTCATATTGTTATGCAACTTCTTTAGCAGTTTTAAGAGTTTTTTGCTTTTGTTGTGCTCCTCATATATATCTCTATTATGTATTTCCATGCCTTCTTAGTAACACAAAATCATTGTGGGTAGTATCAATTTATTGAGGGGCTTGGGATGATCTTTGATATGTGAAGCCAACATGGCTTTGTGTTGTCAAGTAATTCTTCAGCCGCTTTACCTTCCTCAGTGATCTCAACAACTTCGGACGTAGTGGTTGAATATGCTCAAGTACTTTACTGTAACAGTTTGTAAACTAATTTATACAGTATGGCTGTGAAGGGGCGTGGAAAGGGAAGGTAGGTAATTATGTTTTGATGTGGAACCTGTCACGGTGCTCAAGTCTTTACTAGCTCGTTACTTGCTGCAAGTAAATACTTCCTAGTTTAGACTTGGTAAACACTTTTTAGAATGAAGTATAAAATTCTTACAAGTAAGGTGTACTGATATTTGTTCTAAATAGAAGATAATACTTTAGTCCCAATTTAAGTCTTATGAGTATTTTCTCAGTTTTGTTCATTCTGTCCATTGTGAGGGGCGTGCATCCCCACATGTAGAAAACATAGATTAATTTTTCTGAGCACTTTAAGCTGTTTTAATTTTTCTACACAAGAGTTCTATGTTTTGTTTACTCACATTCCACCATGGCGACCCAAGTTCAGTTCCCGATAGGGTTGAGTCACTTTAGATTTTTGCACATAGGAAAAGTTGCTGTAGGCCAGCTGGTTTCCTCAGGGTACTATTGTTTTTCCCACCTTTGCATTCTGAAGTTGTGCCATAAATCATGTCATGCTCATCAATGTTTAAGACCTTGCTGTCAAGAGAAATCTCTAACAATATGTTTTCTGTAAAATCAATGTTTGCATGTATATCCATACATCCGTTAATAACTAGTCTGGGAACATAGTTTCTTCCCAGGAAAGTAAAAAAAAAAATCTGTAGATGCCACTTTTTACTTTAAGCCTAGTCCTATCTAGGTGTCAATAGAGAGAAAACAATTAGTGAAAATGGCTATAAATTACATTTTTAGTTCATTGGCACTAAATCTCCTGAAGGCAAAGGGAAAAAAAAATTCTGGAGTACAGTTGTAGTTCAGTGCTGTGGCTTTTGACATGATCAATAACAACAAACTTCCAGATCTACTTTGCATGCTATTGGACTACAACGACCATGATTAGCTGTGTGTTCCAAGACAAACTCTTGCTTACTTGCTTTATCGCCTCTGTGTGTAAGGCACTCAACTGGTGTCTGTCTATCCTTTGAGAACTTAACCTTAAGTAAAGCAATGACCCTTTCCTTCAACAATTCTCTCCACTACACTTGTTCATAAATTGTGCATCAAATTTTGCATGATAGGCACTACATAAAATTAGTACAGTTATTTTTAAAGACAACAGAAATGGAGAAAAAGAGAACCTATAGTCCTATTATTAATTAACATTTAATTTGATTTTCATAGCCAATTCCACATTGGCACCAGTAAACCATTATGTTCTGGGTTCAAATCACGTGAAAGCAGTGAGTGTTTGTGAGTTAACTCTCCTTGTGCTAAGCCTCCTGGTGTAAAGTGGAATGCTATGAAGTGATGATTACAGTTTTTATTGCTTTTGTCTTGTTCAGACTTTTGTTTATTTAGAGGGGTATGTTCATTTGTGTTTTGTCCATTTCGCCAACAAGAACTTTAAAACATTGGCCTGATATAAACCTTAATTTTGCTTATGATTATGGCCTTTAGAAAGTGCCCACAGAACCTTGAGGTTACATTTGTTACAGTGTGACAGCTATGTGAGATATGCTTAAAAATTCTGTGCTGGAAACCAATGCAACTGACACATTTGATATATTATTTCCTGCGTCCTGTAAAACACCCTGTGGTTTATATTCCTGGAGGGTCATATAGGCTAATTGATGCGTTCCCAGCCACACATTACACCATAAAACTTATCTTCTGTAGGAATGTTTAGTGTTGAAACAGTTCTCTATTTGAATAACTTTTGACACTGTGATAAGATTGTGGGTACAAATGAAACATTTACTGGAATGTGGACTTGTTCAGTAAATACTGTATGTGTAGAGGATACATATGTTACGTTGATGTTTATGTGTGTGTGAAGACCTGATAGTTTACAGTGATCAAAACAAGAAATACATAATAATAGTGGGAAGAGAGTGAGAGAAACAGATGAATGGGCCTACAGCATTTTTGCTCTACATGTCAGACTGCAAATTTAGTAGTGTGCTGATTTGTATGGCAAATGAATTCATTACAGTGCTGATTTCTGATTTGCAGTTGATTCCATGTAAAAAAGAAAACTATAACAACCAGGGCAGGTTGTAGATATTTCCCTTCCCCTAAAAAGTAAACATATAGCTTGAATATATATTTTTTTAAAAATAAATATTGTAAGTTTATCTTATGTACTTCGAATATTACAGAATAAAATGAGTTTTATCACTGAGGTTTAGAATTCTATTAATGCATTGGATCATTTTTGCTAGTCACAAACAAAATACATGAATATTAAAGCATCAGTTAAGGAATCGTAACCGTCCCAGCCTCGATAGAAGCATTTTCCTTGAACGGTCTCAGAAAATTGTGAAAAGCCAAAATTAGGATGGCCGGTCCAGAAATTTAACCCAAGTCCTTTCAAATCACGGTTCAGCATGTGTCTTTTTTTTTCTTATAAAATATGTGAAAAACGTTAAGCTAATTGATAATGGTATTCATGTTACCAATGAGCCAAACTTTCGCTCCTTTAAATTTCTTTCAACCTATTATTGAATTTTTACATTGCTGTAACACATTGAAAATCTCTCTGAGACACTTTCAAACTAAGCAAACACAATTAACAACTTACACCCATGCCTTACCTGGGTAAAAGTGAAGGTAACTGGGATTTATGTTTCACCAACAGCGAGGCCATTAGAAACTGTGACACAGAAATCTGTACAAGTACAGGAGCTGAGAGAGGAGTCAGCCATGGCCTTTGTTAAGGAACCATCCCAGCATTTGCCTTGAGTTATTTTGAAAACCCATTGAAAACAGAAATCAGGATGGTCAGAACCGGGGATCGAACCGGGTCCTCCCGAATGCGAGCCCAGTGTGTTACTATTGCACCCACCTTGCTTGCTCAGTGACTTACCTGGGACTCAAACCCAAAACATCTTAACGTCCACAAACTGGCGCACAACTGATCATCCTATGGAGGTCTGAACCATTGCATCACCTTGCTTGGTATGGTGTCAATTTAATGTGGTGAAAATAAAATCAATTTACTGATTTAAAAATCTGTTGACTTGATGGAACTGTTGTAACAGCCTCTGGCATGTGGACAACTCTTTACCATTGGTCTCGGTTGTAAGTTTTATGTCCAAATTCGTTACGGAAGACTAATTGGAGGCGAAAATACTGTAAAGCTTTTGATTGCTTTTCATCTTCTCTTGCATGCTGTAATTTCCTTTTGCGGTTACATGACCTACGTGGTGTTTACTATTTAATATTATGTTTTAATTTTAAAGGTATGTGTGTGTATATATATATATATATCTGTACCTCGGAGGCATAAGACACTATGCCACAAAAATCACATTTTTCATGGGAGCAGTTTGAAGAGTGAGAGTCACTATGATCCACTAGTGAATCCGGCTGTTTAGTGCCTGAAAACAAACGTTTTTGACACAACACAGACCTTGTTTTGTATACCACTACAAAGTATTTAAAACCTTGGCCATGTTTATGGTAAAAAGTGCATTTTGACAAAAAGTGGACATAGTGTCTTATGCCTCCGAGGTACAGATATATATATATATATATAGTCTATCTCATGAAAGAATTCCACATTTTGACAGTTCACTTCTGAGAAGTGAAGTCTGTAAACAGGATTGTGGAGACAGTGCTTTTCCAGGAAGCCAGGCAGGTTTAAAGCTCCAAACAATGGAATAGCCAAGCAAATTTCTCAGAAGAGAAATGTCAAAATATGGAATTCTTTCATGAGACAGACTGTGTGTGGGTGTGTATATATACACACACACACACACACAAAATTGAAACTCTTACAGTATATTAGGCTACCTATTAAAATAGTTGAAATAAAAGGTAGGTAATCTGATTTACACAGCTGGTTCCTACTATTTGTTGGGCACACTTTCTGGAATGGCATTTTGACTTCAAATTAGTTTTATTCCATTTACTTGCATGTTGCTGCTAGTTTTTTTTTATTTACAGTACTTACTTTAAAGGCATGGTGTGTTAGGGAGGGTATCCTCTGCTTTGCATTTTTTAAAGTTATGATTGTGAATTTATTGGTAGCCTACTAATCCCAATTATTTTGATTTATGTTTTATGCTGTATTTTTAACTGCATATACAATTTAACCGTATATTTTATTTTTGGATTTACTGAACTGGTTCTATACAGGCTGGGACAACATTTTCTAAGCGTATATTGTTTTAAAGTAGTCTATAGTTATCCATTTGTAATGTTATTGGGTGGGAAAAAGTGTGAAGGTTACAGCGGCTAGAAAATCCTGTGTTTGATTCAGTAAAGAGTATCTATTTAAAAAGTTTGCTTATTGAAGTAAGTTAGTTTTATACATCATAGTAACCTAACAGTCATGTATTATTTGTAAAGAGCTTTGACTGTTGTCCTATTGTTTAGTAGGGCGTACATTAGAACTTAAAATTTTGTGATGTTGTTTTAATTTTTATATGTATATATTTTTTGTTTGGGGTAGGTCTTTGTGCTTGATCATTCGTGCATTATCACTCATCATTTACAAAAGAAATTAATAACAATGAAAGTTTTAAAACATTTGCCTCATAGGTTATGAAGATCTTAACAAAGCTAGTTTTAAACAATTATAATAGACATTGAGGATTTAGATGGAAATCAAATATGTAAATCTGTCTAGTAACAATTCTTTGGGTACGAAGGTGACAGGTTATAAAATGGAAAGTTGTGTACGTAATATAATATATATTTTAAATACATAATTTAAAAATGTAATAATGATAGTAATATTAAAGTATTTATATTTAGTGCAGTTAAGGCAATTTTGCTTTCTCTTAATTAATACCAAAAACATGTTTGTGTATGTTGTTTGTGATAAAGTGAGCACTAAAAATTTATCCTTTGAAAAAGATCACTAGCAGTTACTACACGTAATCCAACATTAACTATCGTTGCCTTACTGCTTGTGTGATTGGCAGCGAATTTATCCCAAACTGTCATATATATATATATGGTATATATATATATATATATATATATATATATAATGTTTAATTACTTATTAATCCAGTCAACCCACCTAATAACATGGTTGAAAAAAAAAAACAACTCACTAGTCCTCGGTGTGAGATAATCAAAGATGGCTTTATACTTTAGTGAAATCCATTTTTCTTGGTTTTGGCATGCAAGTCATGCTCATCTGCCATATGTGGTTTTCTATATTTTTCTCTCAACAAATAGTAGTGACCTCAATAAAGTAGGTAATTCTTTTGTACTAAGAACAAGGAACTGTATTCTTCAACCAATTTCTTAACGTTAGTTAAATTTCAAAATGGTAGCCAATAACTGTTCGTAAGTATTTTTGACTTACTTAAGCTAATTTGTTAATGTTTTAAATTTGTTGATGGACCGCATTAATGCTTTGATCAAAGCAGCAAAAATTTCTTGCCTTGTTAAAGCACGGAATGAATACACAAACTCAGGAAGGGAAGGAGAGGACAAACTGGATGCATTCACTGCAATGCATATGCCCTTTCACGGAGGCCCTGTTAATCAACTTTGTGACATTGTGAACACCAGTGAGTAAGAAAAATGGGTCCGTGACTGTATACAGTACCAGGACCCAATAAGATATTTATTGTACATAAGACTTACTGTCAAGTATCACTTAGATTCTACTGGCTTAACTGTGGGTCGGGAGGACTTGGAGAAGTGGTGCTGCATGTATGTTGCCTTTGTAGCTAGGACTAAAGGACGATGTAACACTCAGAGATACAATGTCTGTGCCCAGTTTGAAAGTTGGCTATAGATATCCAGTGCCCCATGGCAACCACCGAGAGAGGTAATCGATACTTCATTATAGCTCAAGACTTATTCACAAATTTGTCCAAGGTCATACCAGTCCCAAGTCAAGAAGTCTGTACCATATCTGATGCACTTATATAACATATATTACATAATATATATTATGTTATATATTGTGTTATATATTATATTATATATTATGTCTACGAGATTAGGGGTTCCAGTTGAGCTCCATTTAGATCAATGATGTACTGTTGGGGCTACCTTGTTCCAAGAAGTGACCAAGATTCTGGGAATGAAGAAGATAAGAACCACAGCAACTGACTAAAGACCCAACTACACTCTGGAACATTACTTGTCAATATTCGTGTCGGAAAGAAAAAAGGACTGGAATTACAAGGCGCCCTTATTCTTGCTAGCTTATCGTAGCATTTCACGAAAAGCATCTTTTAAGATGCTATTTGTGAAAAGCTCTGCCTCCATAATGATCTGTTGTTCGAACGTTCTACTGAAGAAAGGGTACTCACCCCAAAGTATGCCGATTAACTATGCGGGAGGTTAGTCAGCATATACGGTTTTGCTCGGCAACACCTCAGGACCATAATGAAGACACGATATGACCGGATAGCATTAGACGACCTATTTCAAGTAGGAAAACTGGTGTGGTTGCGCAATCTGTAAATATAAATCTGATACTGCCCCTGCTGCAGAGGCTGTTTAAATAAACCGAAGTTTGTCCACATTTTTCTTGGTCGACTGGCACTTAATGAAGCAGACTATGCACCCTTTCTTTCTTTAACATCCCCTTCCGGATGACACGGGGGACTGTCTCCTTCCCCTGTGATGTTATGTTAGTCTGGCCGGGCAGAAAGGGCACACTGCCATGGGTGGGCAAGAAGTTTTAAACCGTGCTGCTGCCGTAAAATGAACGCAGCTCGAAAGTGACGAAGTATCAGCTAGCAGCTGGGTTCTGCAGAGGTGAAGTAAGAATGCATGGTACACTGGGATGAGCCTTCGGGTTGCGGCGTCAGGTTATCAGCAGAGCTGTTCGAGATTGTCTGGTCGTTGTCGGTTCTGAATTCGTGCCCATATGTGATACAAATTAATTTAGAATATACAGGAATGAATGTAGAGATTTGGCGGCTCAACAGCGAGGTTTCTAACACTGGTGGGGATAGTATGATTGAGTGTTGATAAACGGCAGAATGATAGGGAGAAAAAGTGGGAGTATCCCGAGAAAAACTCGCCGGGGCCAGCGGCAATGTCCGTCATATTTCCTATATGTGGGAGTGGCCACGTTGGCATTAAACTCAGGCCACTTTGGTGGGAGGCAAGTGGCCTGGCCACTACACCACCTGTTTCCAGAAAGCATGCTAGTGACTGACAAATCTTGACGTACAAAATAGTAAAGCGTGTTTTGTGTGTTAAGAATTGTTTTTATTTATGTGTTTAAATTATCTATGAAAACCATACTCATGAAACGAGGTCAGTGTTTGTCTTACTCATGACACGGTTGTAGATTGCGAGGTGATTGATCGTTTGTAGAAAAAATTAATGCCGTGAGATATTCTTGCGGAAGTTTGAAGTAGACTGTTAAAGCACTAGTTTGTGACAATTATGTTCCTTCATATACTGTAATTCCATGAAGGATACAAAATCATATATTTGTTCTTAAGTTTTAGTTCACAAATTTTCGAAGTACTTGCATTCAGAAATTCTGGTGATGGTTTTATTTTGGCAATATGGAAATGCATAGTGATGTGTATGAGTGCAGCTACAAGTAATTCAATCTGAAAATTTTTGTTTATACTATCAAGAGAATTCTGAATGTTGTAAAATGTCTGTTAAATTAATCTTAAGGGCGTCGTCTACCTTTGCATCATAGGCTCAGAAGCGTCGGAACTGTAAGGGTGATCTTGAAATAACGCAAATAATACCGTATTGTCACAACGAGCCAAGAGCTGAAATAGCGTGCGAGATTCCCGCCGATTCATTTTTACTATAGGACTTAAAGCAGTGGTCGTATAACTTTGTTGGTGGAAAGTCTATTGCAAAGTTGTCTGAAAGAACCATATTTAGCTATGTTGGATGGCTTAGAAACAGGGTTTTTTTTAATAAGCATGGTGGCTTAACAATTGACTTTCTGCCATTGCTCGAAGTGTTTTCTTTTCTTACGTTGGTACAGTGGCACATGTAGAATAATTAAAAAAAAAAAAAATAATAATAACGAACACACCGCAACACGTTTGAAGTGCGTGGTTTGGAGATGCCCTTAACACTAACTAACAACCTGAATTGTGGGACTTGATACTTGTATTGTGTAACGTAACATACCGGTACCATTAATGAAATATATCAATTCTGAGGGCATGAAGCTGACAAAATTACTGGATTGGTAAACATATAGACGAAGCACAGTTGTAAGTGAAGTAGACTGTGTTTAGCCTCTGCTTCTGTGGCTAGGTTTGTTCCTATCGCCCATAGACAGAGCCGTGATGTTTTATAAAGTCTGCGTCCATACTGTTGGAAACTTCATTTAATAATTTTGGCTACTAAAATGTGTTGTTTTATTAATTGGTTTCGAGTAAATGTGGATTTTGTCTTTCTCTGTGCAGAGCGACCGTCGTAGTTATGTTAGCAAATACTTTACGTATGATGCTAGAAGTCAGCGAGGTAATGAGTGGTCGTGCATAGGACTCTTCATCCTTAAATTGACTTTGTTGGTTGTCGGCTATAATTTTGTAACATCTCGACTACACATAAACTACTGTAAACGGCACACATATGTGCATGTGAGTCCCCTCCTACTTACAAGGCTGCGGCACATCATCGACAGTTCCGTAGTAGCGCGACAGCTTAAGGGCGTTCAAGTGGGGAAAAATCATAATTTTATATTTGTATGAAATAGTGTTAATTTTGTAGACATTTCTTAAGAGCATATTTAACTCTAATGAAAAAAAAAAATAGCTCAGCCAGTTTTCTCGTAATGGCACTTCACAAGTCAAAATTTGCATATTTTTACTTCATACAAAACTTGAAAATGAGTAAATATAATGAAAAGAAAAAAAATCACATAAAAACTACACGTCATTGTCTACGGCTTGAAGCATTTGAAAACCCATTATAAAATATTTTTGTGTTTAAAATAAATTTCTAAAAGTAACAAAAAAATGTTCAAATTCTGAAATGTTTTATTTAACATAAATATTTTTGTAATGGGTTTTATATGCTACAAGCCATAAACAGTCACACGTAGTTTTGATGTGATTTTTTACCATTTATACCATTTCATTATATTAACAGGTTTTCATATCTTGTATGAAGTAAAAATATGCAATTTTGACTTTGAAGTGCCACTACGGGAAAACTAGCTGAGCTAATTTTTTTTTTTCGTTTGAAGTATATGTACTATCAAGTAATGTGTACAAAACTAACACTATTTCATACAAATATAAAATTGTAATTTTTCCCCACTTGAGCAACCTTAAGGTGCGGCATCAGTCGCCATATTGAAATATTTTATTTTTCGTTCTTATGAAATTCTGAGAACAAATACGTGAAATGTGTTACTATAATATCAATTATATTTACTTTGCACTATAGTAAAAGTATCACAGTTAAACTTTTAACGTATATTTAAGTCGTAATCAGTCGAGCAAATTAAGAATATAAAAAAATTTCTCGACTAATTACAGCTTAAATATGCGTTAAAAGTTTAACTGCGATGCTTTTATTGTAGCGAAAGGTAAATTGAATTGATATTATAGTAACAAATTTCTTCTCAGAATTTCATAAGAACGAAAAATAAAATAATTCAATATGGCGACTGATGCCGAGCCTTAATACGTGCGGACCTATACACATTCGGTATTCTGTTCTGGCTAGAGCACTTGTCGTAGAAGAACAGGTCTGGACACTCGCCTATCTAACATTGTATTTTGCTTGACCCCCTTGTTGTTTGGCTGTAGTTCGTCAAGTTACCGAAAATGTCGTACTTTTTGGCGCTTTAAACCGGGCGGTCGGACTCAAACTCCGTCCACTTTTTATATTGTTAAATTTATAAAGTAAATAAAGATTGCTGGAGCATTTTCTTAAATTTTTGAGCTAAGAAAGTATTTCATAAATTGATAAAAAATACGTTTTGATAAATTGTTTATCTTAGCGGAAAGGAAGTGGGCGGAGTTTAGTCCGACCGCCCTAACATCAGCGCCAATAAAACACAATATTCTCGGTAACTTGGTGAACTGCAGCCACACAACAAGGGGGTCAAGTTTCCAGGCGAATGTCCAGACCTGTTCTTCTACGGCCGTGGGCTAGAGTAACTACAAGTACGATGACAAAACCTTAAATCAGACTTTTTTTCTGTCGACGACAGAAAGCAGTGCTCATCCGGCTGATGCTGGAGAGTTTGTTTATATGTTGCGTGTACTGTTAAGAGGTTGTTTAACTGGTGGAATATTTGCTGTGAAAATATTGTATAACATCGATTTTAAATTATGTCAGAGAGACAACAATATTATGGATGTATATTTTCTGTGTTTAGATGCAACAGATCATTGATTTCTCTCTGAAAGTTTATGAAATTAAGACAAAAGTAACGTATTTGATAAAAAAAACTTTCCAGGAATTCAAATTTTAAAAAACAATTTATTTATTTTATGTGCAAAAGTAAATTTGGTAGCACATCAACCACCTCACACATAATTGACATAATTTAATTTATTTATTGTAAAACAAATAATAGCAAAAATTTATATGTATATGTATATATGTATATATATATATATATATATATATATATATATATATATATATATATATATAATGATCTCAGACGTTTAAGTTTGACGTCGGTACAATCTATGCACTTTGACAGTTACGTGGTTGCTTTGATTATATTGAACAGGGACAGGAAACTATTATGTGAAAGGAAAACAGTAACAGAAGTGCTCAATTTATCCTGAACCACCTATACGTGACTCACTCTTGAGTTTGTTCACTTCCAAAGCGCCGCGAATGGCGTTTTGTTGCGCCCTGACAGTTCGCCAAAAGAAAAGAGAAGTTGCGTACTTGGTCTGCGCAACCTACTTTTTTATATACCTTCTCGCCGTCGGTAAGTGAACCAGTGTTCTTCAGACGCTTTCCTGCATCTGCGCCAGTGGTCATACGACAGGTATTTATAAGGATGGTTTACGATGAGTTTCCGCCACACACAGGTCATATTTCTTATATAGTTAGGAGCAAACAATATCATATAATACATATAGGGGTCCCTGGACAAATTGAAGTCGGCAGTGTACTGTTACGTCTAGTTTATCGACGGGGCACATTTCACATGGGATGGCATAAACAGAAGCACGCGGCCCAAACACTGGCCCGCTAGAAGCTGAAACATTTGCGCTAACTATATTTTAAAATTATTTACTTTATCCTGCCAAAAAAATAATATGATAACTGACAATGCTTTTCTAAGTAGGTACCGTGAAGATTGTGTTAGAAATTTAAGAGGATAGTGTTCAGTTCAGAATGTGCGACTATGTTATACTCCGTTTCGTATAAGTATGGATGAATTTGACAGCAGCTTATGGGCAATAATTCGTAATATTTTGTGATTTGTTGCACAATGCAAGACAATTTGTACTGCGAAGTTTGTCTTGTGTAGTGGCACAAATCACGAAATATTACACACTTTTGCCCATAAGTTACTGTCAAATGTATCCAAACTTATATGAAACGGATTATACCTACTGCAAAGACTGTCTCTGGCGGCATATGCGTATTTATTTTTATGTGCGGTGCGGGGAGGAATTTGTGCGCTGACGTCTGAACTCAAGTTCACATTTTAAGCTAGTGGAAAGTAGTCTGTTAGATATACATAGGGTCCATCAGTACAGCGGTTACAAACTTACAGGAGAGATAGAGTACACCCAGACGATGGGAAATGGGAAATCACGTAGCAATGCATGGTCGGAAACGCTTTCCTGGGCGCGACAGTGGCAACACAAAACACAGGAAAGAAAGGACACGAACAAGAGGAAAACACATGTTCATTATTCTTAATACAGAAAAATAAAGGAGACATAGATTGTAATCACCAGCCAAATACTTCTGATCATTCTCGTTGTGTTAGGATTAATTAGCATGTTTCCTCCTCGTATGTTTTCGTCGCAGGAAAGCGTTTCCGACTATGCATTGCTATGTGACTACCCATCGCCTGGGTGTACGCTATTTCTCCTGAAAGTGTGTAACTGCTGTACTGATACACCCTGTGTGTGTATGCTGGCCCGTGGAAGTATTTGAATCAGCCTATTGGCCATAGCTCCGAAAAGGCTGTCCGCCCCTGACATGACTGGTTTTTTTTTTTTTTTTTTTTTTGCGATTGTTGATGCTTGGACAAAACCAATACAGTTTTCTAAAACATAATCTTCTGCAGTGGTTACTATGTTATTCGCCGTGTTTAAAATGTTTCGAATTACTCTGAAATTACTGGGACTAGAGTCCTCATATTGTATTTATTATTATTTTTTTTTAATATATCGGCGCACTTTGCCAGATGGTGCCGGAAGTTATCGCCTTTCGTTATTCTTCAACAGTGATTGTCTGCTATACCTGTTTATTGTCTACCACTGCATTACACATTTGCTAGTCTCACTTTGTATTCTTCCTGGAGACCTATTCTGTAAAATTTTCAGTCCTTATACGATCTTTATACAAAGACAGTTACTGGATGATGTTAATTCGTATTCTGTAACTAAAACTGGCGCTGTAACTGTTTTTCAAACTTCTCGTGACTCTCTTTACAACAATTTTGTTTCAAACACGACCTTTTTCGTAGGCTGTCAACACAACGTTCCAGTTCACAGTCTACATTAGTCGGTTAGCTGTATATGTAAACACATTTCCATGGCAATGCATTGCCTCGTTGATTGTAACATGACCTGTCACTGCAAGGAGGAACATAACTGCAAATAAAATAATAACAGTAATTTTAGAGCTTATCAATGCTTACATTAATATGGGGCTATCTCTACAACCGTCCCATACTGACCCCATGGTCATATAAACTTTTTTTGATCACAATGACTAGTGCTATCGCTTCCCAGAATAGTGCCTTTTTCTCCTGGAACATCGTGTGTGTGTGTGTGTGTATGTATGTGTGTGCATATGTATGTACAAAAGTACTTATATTAATGTTTTACTTGGTGACGTAATTTAAACTGCTCCATATTTATTTAATATGTTATGTTTTTTTTTTTTTTACATTTAAATACTGTGGCACAGATATTGTGTATAAGTTGATTCATTTACAAGCAGTTTTTCGACACTCGCTCAGATTTGACGAATTCACTAAGTGGTTTACTCATAGGTTTTTTAAATTCAAAACCCGAAGTTGATTGTGACATGCATTCGATGAAAACCAATTCTCATTATGCTTATTCTACATAAACTGTTAACGATACATTTTTAATTAGAAGTGGAGATTTGCATAATAAAGTTTGGGGTCAAACATATAAAAAAATTTATCCACTTGACATGTAATAATTTTTGCATAGTTAAAAATTATATTGTGGTAATGGATTATTGAAAATGATATGTATGGAACATGACTGTTAGGTATGAAATAATATGAGCAATACATTGATGGGAAAAAATCTGAGGACAGTAAGCACGATGTTGTAACATAAAATTAACAAAGTAATAATAAATTCAATTTATAAAATTAGTGTAGTTAATATTTGGAATTGAAATCTCCATATATAAAAAATGAACACTAACTGACTGACTGACATATCAAACTGCAGCCCAAACCACTGAACCTAGGATCGTGAAATTTTTGTGTGGGTTCCCCTCAGGTCGTAGGCGAGGACTAAGAAGGGATTTTTCGAAATTCGACCTCTAAGGGAGTGAAAAGGGGTGAAATGTGTTTCCGCAGAAACGTTGATAGAGCTCGAACCCGACGGCCTATCATTGTGATTTTTACTTTAATAGGACACTCATAAAAATGCATATTAGCTAATTTAAGGATTAACTATCGATATATATCGAATCCTTCGGGATAAAGAGTTGGTTATCGCTTCAAAATGTTGCTTACGTAAGTACCCAAAATTTTGTTTTAGGTTTTTTTTTTTTTTTGAAATTCGACCCCCAAGCAGTAAAAAGGGGCAATTGTGTTTTTTATGAATCGTCGATATCTTTGAAATACAATTGGCAATCGTCGCGAATTGTAAGGTCGTCCGGCAGCTCGGGCCTCTGCTCTTCCACTGAACTTTTTGAGCTGCACACACTATAGGTACGAGCATAAGGGCTAACTCTCTGCCTAGGCTACATGACGTGTTGCCCTTAAGGCCCAGGCACAATTGTGCAGACGCATCTGTCCAAGCTGTCTGATGACGCTGTCTGACTGAGCTGTCCGACCATTTTTTCAGCATCAATGAGGCACATTAGAGACTGATAAATTTTTTCCAACTTAATAACGACGGAATTTGCATTTGTAAATGTAATCGCACGGGAAATTTACTCAAATATGTTAACTAAATACCATTGCACATAATTACTGTTTTTTTTTACAAACTCCAGACTTTCGCGCGATTTTCCATTTATTTTTGGTATCTTGTTTCTGATTGGCTCAAAGTACACGTGACGTCATATGCAGATGGTGCAGGCCATGCTGTCCGACCTCCACAGATAAAAGTTGCCCATCTCTGGTCAGACAGCTCTGCATCAGGCGTTCTGCACCATCTACAAATGACGTTACAGGTCACGTGGGCCAGTAAAATACTCTCTCGCAATCTGCACCATCGGCTCGGACAGACGAGAAGAACGCGTCTGCACAATTGTGCTTGAGCCTTTACGTACAGTGCGATACTAACACAGCACAACAAACATCACAAGAAACTTGGTGATCGATAAATGAAACGGATACAGTGCGATAAATGAAACGGATACAGTGCTCCTAGCTGCTAATCCCAGAACCCATGGTGGTGACTATAGCACCATTCCTGGACAGTTCCAGGATTAAATATGTCGGCTTCAGGCCATGTGAATAAATCAAGAAAGTAGCTGATTTGGAAAACAAGATGGTGGTTGAGTAGAAGTGGTTAGCTGGCAAACAAGATGGCAGATTAAAACAAGGTAATGAGCAGATTGCTGCCGAGGTTAAAGGTCAAGGTAAAAAATTAAGGCTACGTTCAAAATGGCTTCCAAGATGACCGGCAAGCAAAACATTGCCGAGCGTGCTTTTCCGCCCTTAATTTTCAGCCCCTTGTTCCTAGCTCCTGTTCTAGTGGTTCCATTTTTTGTAATACTAATTTTATGGCTCGATGTAAAATGCATATTTTTCTGCTATAAGTTTAATTGAAATTACCTATGCTCTGACTGAACGACCTCCCAAACTGATGTACTTTTGTGGAAGAATATTCAGCAAACATAAGCAGTTTGCTGAGGTGAGCACATAACACGATACAGTTTATACACCTGTGATGATGGGTAGCTTTCCTTGTACTGGACTATATACGTTGCAGTAACTGTTGT
This sequence comes from Medauroidea extradentata, assembly GCA_003012365.1. NCBI lineage: Eukaryota > Metazoa > Arthropoda > Insecta > Phasmatodea > Phasmatidae > Medauroidea > Medauroidea extradentata. Next base: position 23,111 of record PNEQ01047603.1, read on the forward strand.
TTGCTGTTTGACACGTGAAAGCGCTTAGATAATAGGAACAATTACCGCGACTCACTGATTAATGTGCTGTGTCTTTGTAGTGCCTGACGAGTGGTACCATCAAATGTGGATACTTTGACTGCAGGGGTATCGTTGACCGACTCGAGGTATTTGTTTTAGGACCATTTAATAGAATAAATAAATACGCTTTTTAAAGTAATTAAATCCTTAAGTTTGATACATCCGTATCAAGTTTGCCATTTATTCACCAAATGGCACCAAATGAAATATTTTAAGTCGAGTAAAGTTACCCGTTCAGTCAGTAACAATATCCCCACTTGGCGGTAATGAATTGAATTTTCATGCGAGTAGGAGCCAAATATTCCCTTTTCGCTGAACTTTATGTCTCAAATTTTCGCGTTAAGTTAAATTTTGCAGTTTTAGTGAGTGTTTCCGCAGCGGACATACGAAAAGTGGTTCGCCAAAAAATAATACTGGCTTTTGATGTAAGAAATAGCCTTTTTATTTCGACATGGTGATGAAAATAGAGGAATGATGTTTCTCTGTGTATTAATTACATTTAGAGCACGGCTTAACATTTCACATGCTGTGGAAGCGGAACTATTGGTTGTGAAAATCCTGGTAGCAATTACCAGTTCGCGCACTTGCAATGCGCTCACGCTTGAGGGAGAAATATGTGCTGTGGGGGTAATCGTGGCGTAGCGGTACAAACCCATGCTTCTGCAGCGGTAGCGAATTTGGGAAAATGAATATCCCAGCATTGTCACTACTAAATTTCAACCGAGTGAGTTGGAGCAACAGTAACGCGTTGGGCTGACGTTTGGGAGAACCCGGGTTAGATCTACTGCTCCGTCCATCCTGATTTCGGTTTTCCATGTTTTCCCGAAGTCACTCCAGGCGATTCAAATGCGTTTCAGCGTGTTATGGTTATTCTTTTCTGACGAAACTTTTTAACGCACATTACATTTGTGTATGTACGAAAAGAACACACTTCAAACTATGTCGCTATAGTTTTAAAAATTCGGCACGTTTGTTAGAAACCTTATGTTCGTGCCACTCAAAATGGCCAAAAATGGCTTTTCGAAAATGCCGTATCTGGAAAAATAACGACCTGATTAGAATAACAGAAATATAGAAACAAGCACTGGACATTGAACTACAAATCCACAAATAAAAATATGTGGTCACCGCTTAAAGTCCCATAGAAAAAAAAAGGATAATAGTAAAGTACTGCACGCCATCTGAGTGGCTTGCGTGGAGAGGCGATAATGCATTACATACGTCGGTTAGTGGCACCCTTACCGCTCCTGCCTCGAAGTCGGAATTTGCTTGTTACACTGGCATGCAAATAGTGAAAACCATTCAATCTACTTAAATGAAATAATTCACCGTGAACTTACAGCCCGTGAACTATGCAATTAAACTTTTAAATACCTACAATGCCATATTTTGAATTGTTTAAAAATCACAGCAATACAAAAACAATGTACAAAAATTAAAAAAAATTTTAAAGTATAAAAATAGTTCACGGGATGTTTCATAATGTTTTACGTAGCCCATAGCATGCTATTTCACTGTGAAATACACTTAAATAAGTCAACTGGTTTTCACTATTTGCATGACAGTAGAACATGCAAACTATGACTTTTACACATCTTTATGAGAGAACTGTACCACCTAAAATTGTTTAGTGAGAGGAAACTGCACTCACGAGTATCGTCTACAAAACTAACACTATTTCATATAAATATATAATTATTATTTAATCGCACTTGAACATCCTTAATAAGGCCATTGCCAACTCTTCTCCCGGCTCCTGACCTTGTACTAAGCCGTGTCACCGTCTTTAATGACCTCGATATCGACGAGACGTGAAGCTCACCACACCATACTATTGTAACGTTACATGGCTCGAAAGTCGTTGTTCGAAGAATAGTCACTTATTTAAAACAGTGATATTTGGGCAAAAACGAATGTGTTTGCCGAATTGTCATTTTGAATGACTTTATTAGTAGGGGTTAGGTGGGCATGCCCCAAGGTGTGTATATGGGAGGTTAGCCGTTGCCCCTAGCAACGCGCGGGGGATTTCCGTTGGGGTGGGAGAACTACGTCACAGCTAGACCTCTCGGCCGGCGCGGGCGCGGCCTGCAGACCACGTGCACGGATCTAACAGCAACGACTTATTTTGTGGTAGTTTAGTTCTCAACATCTAGCGCTACTGTTATTTAAAGACTCGAAAAGGTAAGGAAATTTTTCTTATTCTAAATTTAGAGTTTAATAATGCATACAACAAACATAGTATGTTGTAAAGTCTTGCACTGCCGATTATGTTGTTTCATAAACAATCACTACTAAAACATTGAGGAAGAACAAACTCGGCAACATATTTAAATAGTCATTAATATTTTATTGTTAAAATAGTTCGGT
>PNEQ01047604.1:0-58033 GCA_003012365.1 Medauroidea extradentata
TCATGTTTCGGAGGTGCTTGTAGTCACGTCGGCTGCCCTCGAAGGGTTAAGACGCAGTTGGGACAAGTATCTATGACGTAGGTTCGGCGGGATTCCCACTATGAGCCACCCGGGCTTTGAATCATCGGCCAGCCCTCAAGGTGTTACGAAACAGCCGCCGTCCACTGGCCTCCAGGTACATGGCACGCAACAATACGTTATCGTGCTATATACGATGGTTTTAGAATGTTGTGATCATTTTAAGCTGAAAAAAAAAGTAGTCAAATTTATATTTATTTTTAGTTTAACGGCAGAATAGCTGTTTGAAGGGTTTTTAAAATCACATTTGGTTGGCTAACTACTCGTAGTGTATTAGGCCTACTGTTTCGTATACAAGGCATATTGTTAATTTTAAAAATGTTAATCGGATTTAATGGAAGTTCTTGCTATAAAATAACAGAAACTTTTTAAAATGTATTGCATGTATACGTATAATTGCTTAACACATTAAAATACTTGTTAAGAAACATTGCTCCTGTGAAGTGTTTGGTGGCTGAGATGTTTAGGTTCGGTTCGGTGACCCGAAAGTTGATGGTTCAAATCTCTCTTGGAATACATATTTTAAGTCATTTTAATTGGTTAATTACTATTTGCACATTACAAATAAGTGCAGTTTTCTTTGATTTATACGTGCAACCTCTGCGCAATGTGATTACCCGAATTACGAGAACTGTTGATTATTCAAGTAATAAACATGGAGAAGCAATTTTTTATTTCAAAAATTTATTTACATTGGCTTTTCATCTATACTACTTCTTGGCGATATTCTGGCAACGAAATATATTGCGGAATCTACAGTTAATTCACTCGTTTGAAGAAAGCAGAGTTGTTGGGTTGTTATAGGCTGGAATTAAGGATTAACGTATTTATTATGAACCAAAATTACTTAAGAGACTTTTCCGTGTGTGTGATTGGCTCTTACTGCATAATTATTAATTCTTAAGTTTTTAATTGATGAACTAAGCTTTACTCTCCCACAAGACAATTTTAGCCACGTGCGAACAATTTATTTAGATTTTTTAAGGTACCTGACTGGCATGATGAAGCTTGTACACGTGCCAGATGACGGGGAATGGTCTGGGTTCTCGAAGCGTCGCATCTATGGACGACCGGAAACCTGCAGTTACGTTTGCCTTTTAACTCGTTTTTATTTACTTGCTTTGTTGTCTGTTTGTTCGATTTACATTGTCATAATGTACTACCGAAACAATTTACTTATACAGGGCTTTTTTTTAACTAACTTTCTTGTTTGTCTGCCTGCCAGTTCTGTACAAATTTCGTAGTCGATTTAAACTTAAATTCCCATTCCCGAAACTTTAAATACTGCTCAGAACTGATCGCAGAATTTAAAATAATAAAATTTTAACACGTTTTTAAACTTACTAAAAAGTATAAAATAATTTCTCCTATGAAAATACTTGTAAGGTTTAAATCAAGGAAAATAAGTGGGGCGTGTACAGTAGGTACAGTAGATGAGGCGAGAAGGTTTTGCGGCCCTTTAACAGCGAGGTTTGAGAGCTGATGTGGGAGAAATGAGGTGGAGGAACAACACAACTAATGCCCGAGCCGAGATTCAAACCCAGGGCCTCTCGAGCCGTATACCGGGGCCTAACCTGCTACGCTACGGAAACTGGCACTTAAATATTTGTCGCATAAATTGCTCACATATATCACTACAAATTTAACTGCACAGGAAATTATGGTGTGTCGACGACAGTCATACTATCTACACTCGTTACCATTATTTCTTGCGTATGCTCTACGTATTTCCTTTTTTTAAATCTTACATGTATGATCTTAGAATAAATTCTTTTATATATTTATATACATGGATATTAATCAGTTAAGAGTATCGTCTAGATCACTTGTGCTCTACGCGTTTAAATACACTGACCTAAATGAAAAGCTGCTCGGAAATAAAAATAAAATAAATTTAGTGTTAGTCACGCAAAAAAAATTTACAGACGGAAAGGTTTTAATTACAGAAAATGTTTACAAAATAATTTTTACTGGGTTTAAAATTTTTTTTTTTATTTCGTAGAAATTTAACTATTTGAAACCACCAAACAATGTTAGCTTTTAGGAGTAATTTACTTAATTATCCGTTTAGAAGTAGGCCTTGCATTTGTATTCAAATAGGTCGTCGTAGTTTCGTAACCCGTAAATTTTTAATTTAGAAAATTTGGCATGTGCTAATGTTGATTACCTAACACAAAACAGGCAACCACGTATGCTTATAAAACTAGGCCACAGGATCACATTGTTGTTCTCTTCTGTTTTTTTTTTTTTTTTTTTTCCATCGTGGTTTTGTCTAGTCTTGTGTTTTCGCTGTTGGGGTCATCCTGTTTTGTGTGTAACATTGTCTTCGTATTAGTTATTGTCTACCCTGTCTTAAGTTTTTTCTTCTGTTTCTTTCTCAGTATTTTTCTGATTTGCTGCTTTTTTTCTGTTTTGAAATTTTAATTTTCCTTCAATGTTGTATGTGGTTCGACACATCCTCTTGAGATTTTTAGATGTTATTAACTATGTATGTGCTGGCAACGGTCAATTTGGCTAGTATTTCCTTTACTGTTTTTCTTGGTTCGCTATTTTTATCTGAGACGACACGACACTGAAAAGGCGTACTTCACCAATATTTCAGAAAACCATTTAACCCCATTGCATGAATATTTCAAAAACATGAACATCATGTTTGCAGAATTTGGCAATTGTAACTTAAGGGCACGGTTCACCTCAGTTTTCAACGTCTTTTTTTATTTTTCTATTTGTACAAGATATTTTTTTTTATTTAAGACATAAATTGTGATTAAATCTTCCTCTTAGAAAATTCGTGTATCTCTCATAGTTTTTGCGAAATGAGTCGTAAACGTCAAAATTTTTCGCTTTACGGACGCCACTAAAACCAACTGACATACCAAACCGAAGAAATTTACGTTGTGTAACAATGTTGTAGGCTATGATTTGACATAAACAAAAAATAAAATATTTTTGTATTCAATTAAAATGCTGAATTTTGACATGTATATATAAAACTTTCAATACTCTTTTTTAAAAACGAGTTTTTTTTTTCTTTTTGTGTATGTCAAATCACAGCCTACAACATTGTTATACACTGTGATTTTTTTTTTTTGGTTTGGTATGTCAGTTGGTTTTAGTGGGGTCCGTAAAGTGTAAATTTTTACGTTTACGACTCATTACTCAAAAACTATGAGAGATACAAAACTATCCTAAGACGAAGATTTAATCACAATTTATGTATGAAATAAAAGAATGTCTCGTACAAATATAAAAATAAAAAAGACGTTGAAAACTGAGGTAACCCGCGCCTTTAAGCCAATATAGCGAGCGTGAAGACGCACATCAACTGAACCACATAGCAGTAAAGATAATTTCATAATAATATAAAAACATTTTCGATAAAACAACAGTTTTTTTTTTGCGGAAGTTCCATGTTGTTGCCTCAGTAGTGAATAATTAAAATTTTTTATAACAGTTCCGTATGTATATTAATGAGTTCTATGCTATATATACATATATATGCCTAAAAGAAAATATAGGAAATATATTACGATGAAAATATTTTATTCGAATACTATGTATATATCTTCAAACGAGGAAAATTAATAACACAGGCGGAGATACATAACCAGTTGTACCATTTTTTAAAATGATGTCAGTGAAGTAATTAAGAAATGCTTATGTTACCTACCAAAACAATATCTACCCATATGTAAAAGTTTTAGTATTATGACATTATTAAGGATCATGTTTCAGTGACGTACTGCTCATTTTGCAACAATATTACATCATATAAAGAAAATAATATATGCTGAGCATTGCAGCCATTACCCATAGCTCCACTAGTTTTATAGTTCGTCTCGTTACAACCGAAATAGTTATAAAATTAAAAACGGGTATAGTTACTGAAATATACCACGGTCATTTAAAACTGCGGTCTTTTAAAATTGTCTGAATAGCTGGAAATTTTTTATTAGTTTTACGCTGCACTGGTTTGAAACATTTGCTTTGAAGTCTTGCCTCAACAAGAGCATAAACCACCATTTACGAAAGTAAAGTGAACCAAAACAACTGAAGAACGGAAAAGTGGAGCACGTGGGCGGAAATCACTTTTCATGTCGGGCAATTTCATTTCGACGAGCTCGGTGTGATTTGTTGACATTATGATCACCGCGTCTTGAAAGAACGAGTTCACTCGTTGACGCGATTATCACCGGCCAGCAAAGAACCGTTGACGACTTGCAGACGGGATTACGGAAGATTTATTTAGGCGCTTTTACGTTATACAGCTCGCGGGCAGGAACAAGAGGCTTGCGTGGTCTGGAATCAGTCTGCGTCATTCATCTCTAACCTTGATTTCAAGTCATTTGCTGCCAGACGACGACTTGGGAAGCTTCGGGTAAGACATAACTCGCAGACTCCTCGGTAATTTTACATTATGTACTCTCTATAAATCTGTAATCTTTAAGTTTTTTTAAGGACAGCATTTATCTTTTCTTCCCACAGCCGTGATGCAAACGACGTACGACCTTTGAAGCGAGAATCATTGAAAGACAAGTTTACTGGTACAAGCTTTGTGTAATTTCGGGTTTGATTCTGTTTCACATTTTGGATTAAACACGGTGGTTGCTGAACCAAATAAATAGCACACTGTTAACCGTCGGTTATAGCTAACAGGTACGTGCCAATTATTTTAAGTTACGGGAAGGTGCGATTGTCTGTTTTGATTTAATCATTAAAGGCAGAGTGAAACGGTAACACTCTGGACTGGCATTCGGGAAGACCCGGGTTCTATTCCTGGTTCTCGCCATCCTGATTTCGATATTACATCGTTTCCCAAAATCGCTCCAGGCAAATACTGGGTTGGTTCCTTAACAAAGGCCATGGCCGACTCCTCTCTCAGCTCCTGTCATTGTATCAAGCTGTGTGTCGCCGTCTCTAATGACCTCTCTGTCGACGAGACGTAAGGCACATTTGTGTCTAAAATAAGAAAATAAATATTTGGTACAAATAAAAAATAAAATAATGAAGATGAAAATTGTGATTGACCGTGCCCTTAAGCTAACTCTGCAGCAGGATAAGTAGCTATAGTTGTCCATGCGAAAAGCAGTCTTAAGTTTGTCCCTGCCACTAACAGCGACTTCGCCTGGGCCTTATTTATAGTCACAGCAAAGTTGACGTTGTAGGATAATTATACAGACTGTTAAATATAAGAGGGTAATAAAATCAAATACGCAGTTTACGTGGTATTAAAACTAATTTCCTCCGACCAGAACCATTGGGGATGGTGTCCTCAGTTTAATATATTTTTTTTTCAAAACCTTCACTTTAAATTAAGTGGCATTAAGGAATTTTGGCGGGATATTGTTTCATTGAAATTATTTGGTGTCCCAGCCTTGAGGATAGTTACATGTGGGTGATGCTGTCAAGGAACGTCCGTAGATAGTTGGACTGCATAATCAATTTTCACCACTTTTGAACTTCATTCGATTTGCACTGATTTCATACGCATATTCCTTGAATTTTAGTGTGTTAGACATGCACATTTTTACAGACTTTAAAGGAATTTGACCCCAAAATCTTCTTAACAATAGATCGGAGCTATGAACAACAGCGCCCAATAACGTTGAAGTTGTTCACGTTAAGTACTTAAAAAAATAAAATATGTTGGCTCATAGCGGTTGTACAACACCGCGTCTCGATAGAACTGTAGAATTAAACTCCTATAAAATTTGTTTCTCGCTGGTCGTACTTGATTTTCGGATAGTCTGCCTTGAAAGTTCACAAACTAAGCTTTCTTCTTAATTAAGTTATAAAATTTAAAAAATTGCAAAACATTTTTAGGTAGACCTACTTACGTAAGCATCATTCTGACACGAACAACTCAATTTCTCTACTGGTTAGGAAGAATCATCGTCTGATAGAAAACAAATTTAATGGCAATTCACAAAAATAAACTGAATACCTCTATGGGTTCGATAATACACCGCAGATTTATCTGAAACACATTCTAGGTCTTTTAACCTCATAAGTGACTGAAATTCTAAAAACCCTTGAATCACATTTTATACTACTTTACTAGTATCTCTTGAACGTGAAAAACACGACAATAGTCCGCTGGGTTCATGATATACAAATGATTATTTTAAAACACTTTTAATCACTTTTCATCCATTTTCATCTCCTTAGGCGGGGAATTTCGAAAATTTGTGAAATTATATTTCAGGTATTCGAATAAGCATCAATATTAACAAAAATAAATTAAGTCGCTATATAAAAGATCATTGTGGTTGATACATACATCGATTGTGATTCGAAAACACGTTTTACCCTCTTTTATTTCATTGGGGCCGAATTCGGAAAACATATTTCAATCGTATTTGAGATATTTACATAAGCATAAATCTAAGACAAAGAGCACTTCGATATCTCGATTGGTTCGATAGATTTAAATAAATAATCGAAAACACAATTCACGTATTTTCACTCCTTTAATTAAAGAAGTTCGAAACATCTTGGAGTCCTCTTATAGTCATTTGTATGCGTAACCAACTGAAGTAAAATTACGACGTTAGTAAATTGTGTTTCAGTGATATAGACAATTCATAAAAACATATTTGACCCCTTTTTACTGCTTCGTGGTTGAATTTCAAAAAATCCTAAAACAAGTTTTGGGTACTTACGTAAGCAATATTTTGAAGTAAAAACTAACTATATATCCAAAAGGATTCGCTAGATATCGATAGTTAATCGGAAACACATTCAAGGTCTTGTCACCCCCTTAAATGTTGAATTTCGAAAAATCCTTAAATTGGCTAATATGTATTTTTATGTGTGTGCTATTAAAGTAAAAATCACAATGATAAGCCGTTGAGTTCGAACTCTATCGACGTTTCTTTGGAAATACATTTTACCCCTTTTCACCCCCTTAGAGGTCGAATTAAAAAAAAATCCTTTCTTAGTGCTCGCCTACGATCTGACGGTAAATCACACAAAAGTTTCACGATTCTAGGTCTAGTGGTTTGGGCTGCAGTTTGATATGTCAGTCAGTCAGTGTTCTCTTTTATATATAGAGACCATTTTTGTGCGTTGGTGACGTATAAAGCAGCTAGGCTAATGTCAAACAATATTAAAGCCGTTTGAATGACGAATGATTTTCAACTTCATGAACACCAATTTACTACAATTTTGCTGATAATATAGTCGACAAATGTCGTGAAATCTGGTATAGTGCCTGATACGACATACCTGGTAAAATATAGATTAAAATGTAATAGTTTATAGTAACACATGCAAAAATTAGTCAGAGCAATGTTAGACGTAAGAATTACTTTAAAATTTAACACTACAAAATCAAGATTTTTTTTACAGAATACCATTTTACTCGAACCAATAGCTTCATTCTTTAAAACTGTTTTCTAATTTCTAGCATAGCTTATTTTACGCCACCTTTGAGAAATTCAATTTACCTTCTTGAGTAGGTGCTTACAGCACAAAAAAATTATATAGAAATATTCTTAGATTTCAAGTCACACGTATAAACTGTAGGTAAACAGTAAATTACTACAGGACGTCAAAATTATTACAGGCTATCACAAATTGACTCGGTATTCAGTGAAATTTCACAAATCACTGCAACAAACATGCTGTTAAGCTGAGAAATAATGTGCATGTTAGTAAGGCAGTAGTAAAATTAATTACTTCCCTAACGAAAACAGTTTTCACTATTTCAAGCTCAACAGCAAATACACATAACAGCACGGGCACATTTTGATTTCGTTCGATTTTTGTTGCGAAAACTTCGTAACACTCTATTTCACGTCGAGTAATATGTTTGGAACGATGCAAGTAAGTCAAGGTCAAGACAAAATAAACACCAAGGCCGAACTGTATCACCCATTCGATTGTTCCGTTGTCCGTCTGGCAACACTGCAGTTAGTCATTGCTGAAGCGCTCGTCTTCTTTCTTCCCACTAGCAGCTGGTGCGTCAAGCGGATTAAATATTTTAAATTCTTGTTCAACAACAGTGAAACTGACTTGTGCTCTTTATGTTTATAAATTATAAACAGCACCTAGCTCTAAAACATCAGTAGAAAATTTTATATGTATTTGGTACGATTCCGAAGAGAGATATGGTCTTCCATATTTAGCTTCATTGTGCCCAATAACCTTTTCTGTTAAAAAATAAAAATAAAAAATAAAAATACACAAATATTATGATATTCGTCCCTTATATCTCCCCTAAATACTTTTCTTCTCAATTTGCGATTATCTGTCTAAATTTTACAACCAAAAGGCAACTCATTAGTCTCAAATGAAAAATAAATAAATCTTTATATTGCGACCGAATGTAGAATTGTATAAGAGAAGAAATATTTAGCACGAATTTACATACATTAAAAATTTGGCATTGATAAACATACTTGTATTGTGCCAAATTAATTATATTTAATATTTTTAAACTGCAGTTCCAGCCTTAAAGTCTATATGCACACCATGTAATTAACACATACACAACCGTGTACACAACAACGCATAGTTTCGTTAGTTTAGAATAAATGTCCTCTGCCTACACACCAAGTGTAATTTAGTCGAACAGGTCATAGGTAGTAGTCGTTTATGGCTTCTACCTCAAATAGATACAAAAGTTATGTTACTCGTGCACAAATATTGAGGGCACCGTAAGCGCCTCACTTAAATAAAACCAACGATCCTGCTACAAATGATTTTTAAACTGTCGTCAGCTTCACTTAAACGATGAGTTGCAACCATTTTAGTAAATGAAAATATATTTACAACACATTGAAACAACGTGTATTGGCTATCTGCCCGCCTCATCGCAACACTAGTACAATTAATTCCATGGTATGTTCGTTAAGTGTTATTGTAGTAATATATAATTACTTAGTCCTTAAATGTCTTGCCCTGTGATCATATTGCGCCTATATAAACTGGACTTCCAGGGATGGCCGCAGGGGCGTCATTTCAGGTTTTTCCGGGGGGGGGGGATTTTTTTTTCGGCGACAGTGGCCTTGTTGCAGCTTTTTTTTTTTTTTTATTAATTAAGCATGTATAAATTAGAAACATTAATAATAAAACTTCAGTTTTATGTGCTTAACTTAGCATTATTTAAATAACAAAAGACAAAAAGTATTTTTGTACACTTGAAATTCTAAATCGAGGAGGGGCATTTGCCCTCCCCCTGGCCTCTCTAAATGACGCTCCTGGTGACCGCCTACCAGATCTCAACTCTCTTCGCTCATCTATTCGCAAACAGCTATTAACTAAACTTGCAAGTGTAAAGGCGGTCATCAATGCTTGAAAACTCCAACTTACAGGAATATACTCATATAAGCTTATTATGAACGCTTATGGTCGATTTCACCAACGCGTCCTAAAATTTAGGTATGACTTAATGTAAGGTAAGGCTTGCTTAGCATTGTACAGCGTTTCACCAACATTTAACTCAGCTAAAATATTTTAAAGCACAACCTAAAAACATATATAAACAAAGACAATGGATACTGTGGAAGAATTCGAAGCATTTCCTAAGGAGGTTAATTACGTTTTTGAGATTGCAAATATTTCTGACGGTGTGGAACGTCATCCATGACCACAAAGATTTCAGCTGATGCCTGATTTGTTTGAAGAATTTTATTTATGAAACCGACTTCTTCGTGAGATTTTAAATGAAAATGAATACTGCCCGTATGTGTAAATTAAAAACCAAATATCCTGTACCACACTACTGTTTTCTAGCAATTCAAAAATATCCAGGAAATAATAGCTTCGTTTCGTTCAAGCAGGCGTAGCTACACTGTTGCACTAGTGTAGCTACACCAGAAAACATGTGTTTCATTCTACAGGATATGAGTCATGTTGTGGTTTCACTGAGTTTCATTCAAGCTGGTGTAGCTATGCCAGTGTAAATTTTGCAGGAAAAATTACTTCTGGTCTGTAGGAGGTGTGCCTGGTGTGTAGTAAACGAGCGCACTAAGATTAAATTAGTTACTTTTCGTTTATGGAGATTTGGTTAACAAAGTGTGTATGAGATGAAGGTTTTCACAACTCTTGTATATAGTGGAATAGCAACATCGAACGACAAAAAGTAATGCATCTTTGTATATGTTAGGGTAGGATTTTTATATGGGCAGTGATTAACACATGGTAGTAATACAACCTCAACACTTCACACTTAGTATTTAAGGTTAGCCTTATTTATTGAATTTTGTATCTTGTTATAGCACATAGAAATAATTTTTGAAACGGACACTAATTCTGGGCTTCTTGTACGACATAGATGATCAATAAAATGTAATTCTGGTCACAACTGAATTACATCATTCTAAAAAGGAAATATTCTAGCACATAAGCCTGCTAGTTTTTAAAAGTATTCATATGTGCTATTATAAGACTGACAGTAGTAATAAAAAAACACCTTAACTTACACACGAAATATGAAGTGTTGAGGTTAATTTTCGTACCATGAGCTATTCACCACACACATTCCAAATTCACCCACGAGACCAACGTATATTACATTTAGTTGTTTACTTGTGCCTTTACACTTTTATTTTCACGAACTGGTTTATTGGTCAGACTTATGATATATCTTTACACACAGTGAATGCATGCGGCTCAAAATTCGCCAAAAGTCGTTTCATTAAACGGCACTGATATATCTACACTAACATACATTAAGACAGATCTTTGGTGCAGCTGCGCTACTCTAACTACACCAGTGCAGCTACACCAAGTTGGAATTAAACTAAGCTAATCATAAATGTAAACAAAATTACAAATTTTCTTCTTAGTCTTTAATAAAGAATTCTGAGTGTCTGTTAACATCACGTGACAACCATGGTGAAGTACCAATTTGATAATTTTTCCCACATTAATCTTTAAGTGAGCTAGCTTAGTATAGCCTAACTAAGTTGTCATGATGAAAGACACATACCTCATTACTCTTTACTTTAACTTATGCTCGGCTATGTTGAGACCTAGTTCGGGACGCGTTGGTGAAACTGGTCATTAATGACGTGACGAATTTTCGGCAAAAAATTGCGAAATAGATCGTAAATGAAATAATTGTTCATAGAATTCAACATTTTTTCAGCTAATAGATGTCGTATATGATATACTGCACACGTTTTTTTCTGGCTTTCTGGTATAATTCTAAATGATGGAAAAGGGAGTTGTTGAGAGCCCACTACGTTCTCCGCCGAAAGCTGTCCATCCTAAATTAACTTCACATCCGTTTAACGGCGTAGAACTTATATAAAAGACTAGCTGGTTCCCGCAACTTCGTTTGCGGGATTTTCAATGCAATGTGATAATATTTCTGAAACAAAAAGATTTGAAAAGTGCTAAATGGGGCAACATTATGTTAAGGGAAATTAATATGGGTTTAAGTAACATTTTAAAAAGGAAAATTGACCCACATTTTTTTTCGTACCCCGTTTTGCCCCTATACCCGATTTTGACCACCCCACCTCCAAAAATGTGGATTTTTTTCTTACTGAAAACTTTACGAACGCATGCGCACAACTCACCAAAGTGTTTTTAGTTTTTCTCTTAAGTTTTTCGGTGTCCTGTTCTGCCCCTCTACTCCGTTTTCCCTCCCTGCTCCCCAACCAAATTTATAGAAACCTTCGCGGGCGCATGCACAACTTACAAAAGTTTATTTAACTAAATTTTTTTGGTATCCTTTTCTGTCCCTCTACCTCCTTTTGCCTCCCCCCCCCCAAAAAAAAAATTTTTGCTGAAATTTCATCGCAATCAGATGACTGGTATAGAACCGCATAGAAGACGAACAAACTATAATTTATATGATATAAGCTAGCAGACCACCCGCGGTCTTGCCCGCTTATATTATTCGTAATAGCGTATATTTATTCAATTGAAGAACCTCTTTGTACCCCATATTAGTAGCTCGGCCATTAAGTGTTAGTAGCTATAGATAAAAACTGTCCTTAGTCTTTCCCTGCCACTCTTAATTACTAATTTACAGTCATAGAAAAATAAACGAATATGAGAGAGCATTCAAATGGTATAAGTAGTACACGTGGTAAGATGGCTCATTTATTTCGAGCACGGCCATTAATGACTGTGCCTTTAATCCGTAAATTCGAAAGTTCATTAAAAATAAATAAAATATTCCGTCACTTGGCACAAAGTCTCAATTAAATGAAAACAGTGACAATAGAACGTTTATTTTAAAATATTTTGACGATTTACCCTACATCTCGTTTCATAAAGTTTCACCTCCTTAGGTGTCAAATTTCGAAAAATCAATTAACTACATTTCAAGTATTTAAGTAAGCATTAATCTTAAACAAAATCACTTCAATATCTAAAAGTTCAGCGAAATCGACTTATCGATCACGAATCAATTTTTTTTTTTTTTTTTTTTTTTTTTTTTTTACATATTTGGAGTCGAAGTCGGAAAATTTCCTGAAATAGATTTTTGATCTTTATGTAAACATCATTATGAAGAAAACTGAACTTCGATATCTAGACTGGTTCTGTAGTTGTGGAAGAATAATCGAAAACACATACACATTTCCCTTCTTTTTACTCTTTAGGAGCCATTTCTAGTTCCAGCGGTTCGCGCTGCAGTTTGATATGGCAGTCTGTCACTCAAGTCAGTCAGGGTTCTCTTTTTATACGTAGAGATTAATTCTGTTATGTTTGTAAAAACCATTAATTTTTGAATAGCAATGTACTATCTAACCTAACGTAGGAAACGAATTGGAATGAAACAACCTAATAGATAAGTTACTTCATTTATAATTATAGTTCCCTGTAATGAGTGCTTGTATAAAGTATATCCTAACTGAAACTTATTTTTCCGTTTGGGAAAAAAAATCTTTTCGAACTAAAAAAGTAGTCACTTTAATGATTCAAGCAGAGAAACGTCTTTAAATAATAAAAAATTATATTTCGAATTGTGGGATCGACTATATCAATCTAAGTTTTGAATGAAACTGAAGTGAATTTGATTTGTAGAGTTTTAGATAGAGAGGAAAATATTTTTACATTTTACTTAAATCTTGATTTTGAAACAGGATGACTGTACAAGTTAAAGTCCGGACTCGAGACATAATTAAACTTCGTTTTGGGTATCTAGTATTCTATTTCACTTCACACATGTGGAGCCGACTACAATAATTTATGTCTGGACTAAAACTGATACTAAACTACGCATGGAACATTTCGTCCAGCCGAAAAGTCTTTCGAATGGATCTGTTCGATTCCAATTTGGAAATGTGAGGGTTACTAAAAAAGCATCAGTCCGGCGTTAATAGTTTCTAATTTTTCTATTAAATTACAGTTCTGAAATGCAGGGGAGAATGTAACTCTTTCAGTCTGGATCAGAAATGAAATTAAACTGTGTATGGATATTTGGTCCGGCATGTAAGTCTTTCAATAGTTTCTATTCAATTCCTGTTCAGAAATGCAGGGGAGAATATAAATCATTCAGTCCGGACCAGAAATGAAATTTAACTGTGCATGGATATTTGGTCCGGCGTAGAAGTCTTTCGACTGTTTCTATTCAATTCCAGTACAGAAATGAAAGGGCCGCTACCAAAGTACCGGTCCGGACTAGAACTGAAATTAAATTACGCGTGGAGTTTCTTGTCCCGTCGAAATGACTTTCAAACGCTCCCATTCAATTTCAGTCCGGATATGTCCGCAACGAGATTGCTTTTAATTCCGAATCCAAATCTGAACTGAAACACAATTCTGAATTTCTTTGTGTCTGAACAACTTTTGCCCCTTTCCAGTTCAGCTCCGCCAGGACAGAAAATATTTCTGCATATTTAAGTTTTCTACCCAGTTCAATTTCAGTGCCGGTCCCTGCTTCAGTTTAGGCTAGATTAGGTTAAGTCAGGTTTGACAGTTTATTATATAATAACAGGTACATAAGGAAATACAAACAATCGACGTGGTCGTAATCTATCGTTTCGAGGAGCTACGATCGCAAACGACCATGAACAGTTTCTACCTGATCAAGCCCACTCATATTCGTACCTAACCGGTACGCATGTACATCACATATAGAGAACCACCATACAGCCTGACTGTAATTTTCGATCGTACCGAAGAGATACAATCAATACGCTCATGGATACCTATCGGCCGACCAAGACTACTCATATCTGTACCTAATTTGTATGCATGTATATCACATGTAGACAGGCAGTATACACCATGGTGGAAATTTACGACCGTACCGAAGAGATACAATCAATACGCTCACGGATACCTTTCGGCCGACCAATGCCACTCATATCCGTACCTAACATGTATACATGTATATAACATGTAGAGAAGCAATACACCGTGGCTGTATTTTTCGACCGTACCAAAGAGAAACAATCAGTACGATCAAGAATACCTTTCGGCTGACCAAGCCGCATTTATATCACATGTAGGTAGGTAGTATACACCGTGACAGTATTTTTGATCGCATCGAGAAGATACGAACAATACAATCATGGATAATTTTCGGCCCAACAAGCCCACTCATATTCGTACCAAACTCTTATGCATGTACATCACATGAAGGTATGTAGTGTACAGCCTGACTGTATTTTTCCGATCGTATCGAGGAGATACGATCAATACGATCATGGATACCTTTAGTCCTACCAAGGCCACTCCTATTCATACCTAACTTGTATGCATGTACGTCACAAGAAGGAAGGTAGTATACAGCCTGACTGTATTTTTCAATCTTACCGAAGAGATACGATCAATAAAATAATGGATACCCTTCGGCCGACTAAGTCCAAGAATATCCCTACATAACTTGAACGCATTTATATCATTAACAATGTGTCCACATACAACCAAACGGTATATTTCGACGATACTAAAGAAATACCATAAATACACTCATGGATAGCTTTTGGCTGACTAAGGCCACTCATATCCTTACATAACTTGTTCGCATTCATGTCGTATGTAGACAGGCAGTATACACCGTGGCTGTATTTTTCGATCGTATATCACATGTAGACAGGCAGTATACACCTAGGCTGTATTTTTCGATTGTCCCGAAGAGATACGATCAATATGGTCATGAGAACCTTTCGGGTGACAAAGCCTACTCAAATTCCTACCTAACTTGTTCGCATTTATATCACAGGTAGGTAAGTAGTATACAGACTGACTATTTTTTGATCGTATCGAGGAGATACGATCAATACGATCATAGATAATTTTCGGCAGACCAAGCTCAACCATATTCCTACCTAACTTGTTCGCATGTACATCAAATGTAGGTAAGTACTGACTTTTTTTTATCGTATCGAGGAGATACGATCAATACTATCATTGATAACTTTCGGCTGACCAAGCACAACCATATTCCTACCTAACTTGTTCGCATGTACATCACATGTAGATATGTAGTATACAGAGTGACTATTTTTGATCGTATCGAGGAGATACGATCAATAAGATCAAACTATCTCGATGAAACTAGCTTTCAATTACAAAAAGAAGCACTGGAATCGGTTCATTCGTTTGGGAACTACGTAACCATAAACAGACACACAGCCTGAATATAATTCAAACTTATCACATCCTTCCTTTTTGGCAGAGGGTTAAGAACAGAATTTTGTAAATAAAATATAAAAGGAAATCCTTATATTAGTAGCGAATTTTCAAGGGTTTAGGTTGGGTGTTAAGGTAACTTAAGTCTGACAACGCAAAAGTTAAAATTTGTTAACGCAAACAGCTATGCAGTCTACACCATTGAGAAGTATACTAACAAATATTTTGTTTAAAACTGTTAAGGGAAAATGTGTTCTGAGTCGTATACAGAGTTGGTAGGCCAGGGTAAATCACGACCATAGAGGATCAGGTCTGGACACTGGGGTTGAAAATTTACCATGTTATGATTGATTGTCGTCACTGGCACTCTGGGGTTGTTTTAGCACTGCGTAAATGGGATTACAAGGAGAAAAATTGCTTCGAAGCTGCTAGGAGAACTGCTAGTACGACGTTATATTACAATGTTAAAACAACACTTCATTGCTAGTGGCACATTCAGTCATAGAGGTGTCAACTCTGTACATATGGTAGGTAGCCGAGTGTCCAGACACTTCTACAACCGTGGGATACATGAAATGGATCGCAAAGAGATCTTTTTCTGAAGGGATTTAATCCTCAGTCCCTCTTTACCTATTTCACATAATAAACATGAAAAACTGGAATAGTTGGACACACACTTAGAAGCAAACACACACTGCATGTACAACAAACAAGACAGATCAGGAAACAATTCTGTAATTAATAAAAAAGGCCAGTAATATATTACTAAAATTAAATTACTGAAAAAAATACATTTAGATTATGTAAGAGAATTATGTCCATGATACAATATTATGCAAAATAGCAAGTACTCAGTCAAAATAAAAATGCATGCTTCCTCATTTTATTAGGAGTCAGAATTCCGATTAAATTTTATTACTTGACACAGAAATAATTCAGCAGGAGCTCTCGCATGAAGAATTCGAAATATCTGTGCCAAGGACAACAATTAAATTGGGAAAGCTAAAAGACTGCCTGAAAAGTTACTTAATAAATAGGAATAAAATACACAGAAGCATGATGGTTTAAGAAAAATAAACAGAATACTATTGGTCTTTTCTATTCTTACTAAATAGCAGAAGTAAGAATGGAGCAGTGCCAGAAAGAAGGTGAAAGAAGTGTGGAACACTTAGCAAGTGTACACTGTACTGCAATTATGGTGCACTTGCTAATATATTACACTGTACTTCATTCATAGAACACTTGGTATGTTTAAAGAACAGTATTCTACAACTATGGTACAATAGGCACATTGATAGTACAATATACGATAACAAGAGTACATATATGACGAGTTTATGCTAAATTGTACCATAACTATGGTACATTGTACCATAAGTATAGTATATTGTACCATAACTATGGTATATTGTACCATAACTATGGTATTTTGTACCATAACTATCTTACAATGTACCATTACTATGGTATATTTGGCATGTTTGTAAGTTACGTACTACCTGGAAGGTTTGTGGAACATTGTACCACAGCTCTAGTATATTCCCCCATGTTTATAGCAAACCTGAGTTCTTTTTAAAAGTCCAGGTTAGGTTAGGTGTAGGTTATGTGTAGGTAAGGTGTATGATAGGTGTAGGTTAGGTTAGGTTAGTTGAGGATAGGTTAGGTTAGGTTTGGTTTGGTATGGTTAGTTTATGTTAGGTAAGGTTAGGTTAGGATAGGCTAGGCTAGGCTAGGTTAGGTTTGGTTTGGTAAGGTTAGGTTAGGTGAGGTTAGGTTAGGTTAGGTTAAGTTGGTTAAGGTTAGTTTAGGTAATGTTAGTTTTTTGTTAGGTTAGGTTAGGTTAGGTAATGATATGTTAGGTTAGGTTAGGTTAGATTAGGTTAGGTTATGTTATGTTAGGTTATGTTAGGTTAGAATAGGTTAGTTCCTGTCGTGTCATGTCGTGTCATGTCGTTTCTTGTCGTGTCGTGTCATGTCAGTTCAGGTTAGGTTAATTTAGGTTAAGTTATGTTAGGTTATGTAAGTTTAGTTTAGGTTAGGAAAGGTTTGTTCAGGTTTGGTTAGGTTAGTTTAGTTTAGGTTAGGTTAGGTAAGGTTAGGTAAGGATACGTTAGGTTAAGTTAGGTTAGTTTAGATAAGATTATTTTAGGTTAGGTTAGTTTAGTTTAGGTTAGGTTAGGTTACATTAGGTTAGGTTAGGTTGGGTAAGTTACGGTTAGGATATGTTATGTTAGGGTATGTTAGGTTAGGTTATGACCTGTCGCATCATGTCGTGTCGGGTCGTGGCGTGTCTTGTCGTGTTGTGTCGTGTCGTAACTTGTCGTCATAATGTGTCATGTCAGGTCAAGTTAGGTTAGGTTAGGATAGGTTAGGTAATGTTAGGTTAGGTTAGTTTAGATAATGTTAGTTTAGATTAGGTTAGGTTAAGTTAGGTCAGTTCAGGTAAGGTAAGCTTAGGTTATGTTAGGTTTGGTTAGGTAAGGTAAGGTTAGGTTATGATAGGTTAGGTTAGGTACGGTTAGGTTAGTGTAGGTTAGGTCAGGGTATGGTAGGTTAGTTTAAGTTAGGTTAGGTCAGGTAAGGTAAGGTTAGGTAAAGTTAGGTTAGGTTAGGTGAGGTTAGGTAAGGTTAGGTTAGGTAAGGTTAGGTTAGGTTATGTTAGTTTAGGTTTAGGTATGGTTAGGTTAGTTTAGATTATGTTAGGTTAGGATAGGTTAGGTAAGTTTAGTTTATGTTATGTAGGGTTATGTTATGTTAGGTTAGGTGAAGTTTGTTTAGATTAGGTTAGGTTAGGTTAGTTTAGGTAAGGTTAGTTTGTTTAGGTTAGTTTAGGTAAGGTTGGGTTAGGTAAGATTATGTTAGGTAAGGTTAGGTTAATTTTGTTAGGTTAGAATAGATTAGTTCTTGTCGTGTCATGTCGTGTGGTGTTGTGTCATATCTTGTCGTGAAGTGTCGTGTCGTGTCATGTCATCTCATGTCAGGTCAGGTTAGGTTAATTTAGGTTAAGTTAGGTTAGTTTAGGTTAGTTTAGTTTAGGTTAGGAAATGTTAGTTTAGGTTAGGTTAGGATAGTTTAGTTTAGGTTATATTAGGTTAGATTTGGTTAGGTAAGGTTAGGTTAGTTCAGGTTAGTTTAGATAACGTTATTTTAGGTTAGGTTAGTTTAGGTAAGGGTAGGTTAGCTTACGTTAGGTTAGTTTATGATAGGTAAGTTCAGGTTAGGTTAGGTGAGGTTATGATAAGATATGTTAGATTAGGTTAGGTTAGGTTATGTCCTATCGTGTCGTGTCATGTCGGGTCGGGTCGGGTCGTGTCGTGTCTTGTCGTGTCGTGTCGTTTCGCGTCGTGTCGTGTCGCGTCATTTCGTGTTGTATCGTGACGTGTAATGTGTCGTGTCGTGTCATTTCATGTCATGTCATGTCAGGTCAGGTTAGGTTAGTTTAGTTTAGGTAAAGTTAGGATAGGTTAGTTTAGTTTAGTTTTGGTTAGGTTAGTTTAGGTTGGGTTAGTTTAGGCTAGGTTAGTTTAAGTTAATTTAGGTTAGGTTAGAATAGTTTAGGTGAGGTTAGGTTAGTTTTGGTAAGGATAGGTTAGGTTAGTTTGGGATGGGTTTGATTGGGTTGGGTTGGGTAAGGTTAGGATGGGTTAGGTTAGGTAGTGTCGTGTCGCGTCGTGTCGTGTAATTTTGGGTCGTGTCGTGTATTGTCGTATCGTGTCGAGTCATGTCGTGTCATGTCTGGTCATGTCATGTCAGGTCATGTCAGGTCAGTTTAGTTCAGTTTAGGACAGTTTAGTTTAGCTTAGGTTAGTTTAGGTAAGGTTAGACTTGGTTAGGTTAGTTTATGTTAGGTTAGGGTAGGTTAGGTTAGGTTAGGTTTGGTTGGGTTAGGTTAGGTTAGTTTAGATAAGGCTAGTTTAGGTTACGTTAGGTTAGGTTAGGTTACATTAGGTTAGGTTACATTAGGTTAGGTTAGGTTATGTTGGGTAAGTTTAGGTTAGGTTATGTTATGTTAGGGTATGTTAGGTTAGGTTAAATTATGTCCGGTCGCGTCTTGTCGTATCGTGTCGGGTCGGGTCGTGTCGTGTCTTGTCGTGTTGAGACGTGTTGTGTCGTCATTTCATGTCATGTCAGGTCAAGTTAGGTTTGGATAGGTTAGAGAAAGTTAGGTTAGGTTAGTTTAGGTCAGCTTATGTTAGAATAGATTAGGTTAGGTTAGGTTAAGTTAGGTCAGTTCAGGTAAGGTAAGGTTGGGTTGTGTTAGGTTTGGTTAGGTTAGGTAAGTTTAAGTTAGGTTAGGGTAGGTTATTTTGGTTAGGAAGGGTTAGGGTAGGTAAGATTAGGTTAGGTTAAGTTATGTTAGGTAATGTTATGTAAGGTTTGGTTAGGTTAGGTTGGTTAGTTTAGGTTCGGTAAGATTAGTTTTAGATTAGGTTAGGTTAGGGTAAGTTAGGTTAGGTTAGGTAAGGTTAGGTTATGGTAGGTTAGGTATGGTTAGGTTAGGGTAGGTTAGGTTTGGTTAGGTTATGTAAGGTTAGGTTAGGGTAGGATAGGTTATGTAAGGTTAGGGTTGGGTGGGTTAGTTTTGGTTAGGTTAGGTCAGGTATGGTAAGGTTAGTATAGTATAGGTTAGGTTTGGTTATTTTATGTTACGTTAGGTTAGGTTATGTTAGGTTATATTACGTTAGGTTTGGTAAAGGTAGGTTAGGTTGGTTAGTTTAGGTTTGGTAAGGTTAGTTTAAATTAGGTTAGGTTAGATAATGTTAGGTTAGGTCAGGTAAGGTAAGGCTAGGTAATATTAGGTTAGGGTAGGTTAGGTAAGGTTAGGTTATGTTAGGTTAGGTTATGTTATGTTATGTTAGGTTTGGTTATGTTAAGTTAGGTTAGGTTAGGTTAGGTAAGGTTAGGTTAGGTTAGTTTAGGTAAGTTTAGGTTAGGGATGGTTGGGTTAGGTTAGGTTAACTTAGGTTAGTGTAGGTAAAGTTAGATTAGGTTAGGTTATGTTAGGTTAAGTTAAGTTATGTAAGGTTAGGTCACGTTATGTTAGGTTAGGTAAAGTTATGTTAGGTTAGGTTATGTCCTGTCTTGCCATGCCTTGTCGTGTCGTATCGTGTCGTTTCATGTCGTGTCTTGTCACGTTGCGACGTGTCATGTCGCGTCGGGTATTATCGTCTTGTGTCGTGTCGTGCTGTGTCATGTCGTGTCGTGTCGTGTCATGTCGTGTCATGTCTGGTCATGTCAAGTCAGTTTAGGTCAGTTTAGGTCTTTTAAGTTTAGGTTATGTTAGGTTAGGTTTGATTAGGTTAGGTTATGTTAGGTTAAATTACATTAGGTTAGGTTAGCTAAGGTTAGTTAAGGTTAGTTTGGTTTAGGTTATGTTAGGTTAGGTTGTGTTGGATTGTATTGGGTTGGGTTGGGTTAGATAAAGTTGGGTTAGTTTAGGTCGTGTCGTGTAATGTCGTGTCGTGTCGCGTCGTGTCGTGTCGCGTCGTGTCGTGTCATGTCGTGTTGTATAGTGTCGTGTAATGTGTCGTGTCGTGTCATGTAGTGTCATGTTGGGTCATGTAATGTCAGGTCATGTCAGGTCAGTTTAGGTCAGTAATTTATGTTATTATAGGTTAGGTTAAGTTTGGATAGTTTAGGCTAGTTTAGGTTAGGTTTGGTTAGGTTAGGATAGGTAACGTCAGTTTTGGTTATGTTAGTTTAGTTTAGGTTAGGTTATGTTAGTTTGGGTTATGTTTGGTAATGTTAGGTTATGTTATGTTAGGTTAGGACCTATCGTGTAGTGTCATGTCGGGTCGCGTCATTTCGTGTCTTGTCGTGTCGTGTCATGTCAAGTCATGTCAGGTCAGGTTAGGTTAGGTTAGTTTAGGTAAAGATAGGTTAGGTTAGATTAATTTAGTTTAGGTTAGGTTAGTTTAGGTTGGGTTAAGTTAGGTTATGTTATGATAGGCTGTGTTTGATTGGATTAGGTTAGGTAAGTTTACGTCAGGTCAGGTTAGGTTAGTTTAGGTAAAGATAGGTTAGGTTAGATTAATTTAGTTTAGGTTAGGTTAGTTTAGGTTGGGTTAAGTTAGGTTATGTTATGTTAGGCTGTGTTTGATTGGGTTAGGTTAGGTAAGTTTATGTTTGGTTAGGTTAGGTTAGTTTAGATTATGTTAGGAAAAACCAGGTTAGGTTAATTAGGTTATGTTAGGTAATGTTAGATTGCCTTATGTAATGATAGTTTAGGTTATGTAAGGTTAACTTATATTAGGATAAGTTAGGTTATGCTAGATAAGTTTAGGTTAGTGTCGTGTCTTGTCGTGTCGTCATGTCAGGTCAGGTTATGTTATGTTCGGTTAGGCTAGGTAAAGTTAGGTTAGGTTAGTTTAGGTTTTGTAAGATTAGGTTAGGTAATGTTAGGATATGTTAGGTTAGTTTAGGGTAGGCTAGGTTAGGTTAGTTTAGATAAGGTTAGGTTAGGTTAGGTTAGTTTTGGTTAGGTTAGGTCAGGTTAGGATAGGTTAGGTGAGTTTAGGTTATGTTAGGTTAGGTTAGGTTAGTTTAGGTATGTTTATTATAGGTTAGGTTAGGTAAGTTTAGGTTAGGTTAGTTTAGGTAAGGTAAGGTTAGATTAGGTAAGGTAAGGTTAGATTAGGTTAGGTAATGTTAAGTCAGGTTAGGTTATGTTAGGTTAGGTAAGGTTATGTTAGGTTAGGTAAGTTTAGGTTAGGTTAGGTTAGGTTGTAATGGATTTGGTTTGTTTAGTTTAGGTTAGGTTAGATCGTGTCGTGTCGTCTTGCGTCGTGTCGTGTTGTGTCGTGACGTGTCATGTCATGTCGTGTTGTGTCGTGACGTGTCATGTCATGTCGTGTCGTGTTGTGTCGTGTCGTGTCATGTCATGTCGTGTCGTTTCGTGAAGTTTCGTGTCGTGTCGTGTCATGTCATGTCAGTAAGGTCAGGTTAGGTTAGGATAGGTTAGGATAGGTTAAGATAAGTTAGATTAGGTGAGTTTAGGTTAGGTGAGTTTAGGTTAGGTTAGTTTAGGTTACGTTTAATTAGGTTAGGTTATGTTACATTAGGTTACATTGGGATAGGTTAGGTTAGGTTTGTTAGTTTAGGGTATATTAGGTTGGATTAGGTTAGGTTGGGTTTGATTGGGTTATGTTGGGTTAGATTAGGTTGGGTTAGGTTATGTTGGGTAAGGCTAGGTCGTGTCGTGTCGTGTCTTGTCGTTTAGTTTCTTTTCGTCATGTCATGTCAGGTCAGGTTAGGTTAGGTTAGTTTAAGTTAAGTTAGGTTAGGTTAATTTAGGTTAGTTTAGGTCAGTTTAGTTAGGTTAGGATGGGTTGGGTTTGATTGTGTTGCGTTGGTATAGGTTAGGGTGGTTTAGGTTAGGTCGTGTCGTGTAGTGTCGCATTGTGTCGTGTCGTGTCGTGTAATGACATATCATGTCTAGTCAAGCCATATCAGGTCATGTCACTTTAGTTTACGTAAGTTTAGGTCAGTTTACTTTAGGTTATGATAGGTTAGGTTAGGTTTGGTTAGGTTATGTTAGGTTAGGGTAGATTAGGTTAGGTTTTGTTAGGTTAGTTCTAGTCGTGTCATGTCGTGTCGTGTCGTGTCATTTCGTGTCGTATCGTGTCGTTTCGTGACGTGTCGTGTCACGTCACGTCTTGTCGTGTCGTCTTGTGTCATGTCGTGCCATGTCGTGTCGTGTCGTCATGTCAGGTCAGGTTATGTTAGGTAAGGCTAGGTAAAGTTAGGTTAGGTTAGTTTAGGTTAGATAAGGTTAGGTTAGGTAAGGTTATAATAGTTTAGGTTAGTTTAGCGTAGGTAAGGTTAGGTTAGATTTGATAAGATTAGGTTAGGTTAGGTTTGGTTAGGTTAGGTTATGTAATGTTAGGATAGGTTAGGTGAGTTTAGGTTATGTTAGGTTAGGTTAGTTTAGGTAAGGTTATTATAGGTTAGGTTAGATTAGGTTATGTTATGTTATGTTAGGTCGTGTCGTGTCAAGTCGTGTCGTGTTGTGTCATGTCAGGTAAGGTTAGGTTAAGTTAGGTTAGGTTATGTTAGTATAGGTTAGGATTGTTAGTTAAGGTTAGGTTAGGTTAGGTTAGTATAGGTTGGGTTTGATTGGGTTGGGTTGGGTTAGGTTGGATTAGGTTATGTTGGGTTAGATTAGGTTGGGTTAGGCTGTCGTGTCATGTCTTGTGGTGTCGCGTCTTGTCGTGTCGCTTCATGTCGTGTCGCTTCATGTCGTGTGCATTTTGTGTCGTGGTGTTGATTCATGTCGTGTCATGTCGTCTCGTGTCATTTCGTGTCATGTCTGGTCATGTCATGACAGGTCATGTCAGGTCAATTTAGGTTCAGTTTAGATCAGTTTAGTTTAGTTTAGATTAGGTAAGGTTAGTTCTGGTTAAGTAAGTTTATGTTAGGTTAGGTTAGGTAAGGTTAGTTTAGCTAGGGTTATGTTAGGTAATGTTTGGTTAGGTTAGGTTAGTTTAGGTTAGGTTATGTTAGGTAAGTTCAGGTTAGGACAGTTTCAGTTAGGGTATGTTAGGTTATGTTAAGTAAGGTAAGGTTAGGTTATGTTATATTATATGTTAGTTTGGGTTAGATCCTGTCGTGTCATGTCGTGACGTGTCGTGTCGTGTCGTGTCAGGTTAGGTTAGTTTAGGTTAGTTTAAGTTAGGTTAGGTTATGTTAGTTGAGGTTAGTTTAGGTAGTTTAGTTAGGTTAGGTTAGGCTGGGTTGGGTTTGATTGGGTAGTGTTAGCATATGTTAGGTTAGGTTAGGTTAGGTCGTGTCGTGTCGTGACGCGTCGTGTCGTGTCGTATCTTGTCGTGTCGTTTCATGACGTGTCATGTCTGGTCAGGCCATATCAGGTCGTGTCAGTTCAGATTAGGTCAGTTTAGGTCAGTTTACTTTAGGTAATGATAGGTTAGGTTAGGTATGGTTAAGTTAGCTTACGTTAGGTTAGGTTTGGTATTGTTAGGTTATGTTAGGTTTGTTAGTTTAGGTTAGGTAAGGTAAGTTTGGATAAGGTTAGGTTAATTTAGTGTAGGTAAGGTTATGTTAGGTTAGTTAAGGTTCGGTTATGTTAGGTATGGTTAGGTTTTGTTAGGTTAAGTTATGTAAGGTTAGGTAATATTAGGTTAGGTTAAGTATGGTTATGTTAGGTTAGGTCATGTTAGGTTAGGTAAGGTTAGCTTAGGTTAGGATAGGTAAGGTTATGTTAGGTAAGGTCAGATAAGGTTAGGTAAGGTAAAGTTATGTTGGGTTAGGTTTGGTTGGGTTAGGTTAGATTAGTTAAGGTTAGGTTATTTTATGATAGGTTAGGTTATGTTAAGTGTGGTTATGTTAGTTTAGGTTAGGTTATTTTAGATAAGGTTAGTTTAGGATAGGTAAGTTTAGGTTAGGTTAGGTTAGTTTTCGTTAGGTTAGGTTATGTTAGGTTATGTTAGGTAAGTATAGGTTAGGTATTATTATGTTAGGGTATGTTAGGTTAGGTTATGTCCTGTCGCGTCATGTCGTGTTGTGTCGGGTCGGGACATGTCTTGTCGAGTCTTGTGTTGTGTCGTGTCGTCATTTCTTGTCATGTCAGGTCAAGTTAGGTTAGATTAGTTTAGGTAAGGTAATGTTAGTTTAGATAAAGTTAGGTTAGATAAAGTTAGGTCAGTTCAGGTAACGTTAGGTTAGGGTATTTTAGGTGTGGTATGGTTAGGTTAGGGTAGGTTAGGTTTGATTAGGTTAGGTTTGGTAAGGTTAGGTTAAGTTAGGGTAGGTTAGTTTAGGTTAAGTTAGGTTAGGTTCGGTTAGGGTAGGTAAGGTTAGGTAAAGATATGTTAAGTAATGTTATGTAAGGTTAGGTTGGTTAGTTTAAGTTAGGTGAGATTAGTTTAGATTAGGTTAGGTTAAGTTAGGTTAGGTCAGGTAATGTTAGGTTAAGGTAGGTTAAGTTAGGTATGGTTAGGTTACGGTAGGTTAGGTTTGGTTAGGTTAGGTTAGGTTTAGTAAGGTTAGGTTAAGTTGGGTTAGGTTAGGTTAGGTTACGGTAAGGTAGGATAGTATAGGTTAGGTTAGTTCAGGAATGGTAAGGTTAGTTTAGGTTAGGTTTGGTCTAGTTAGGTAAGGTAAGGTAAGGTTAGGTGAGGTTAGGGTAGGTTAGGTTATGTTAGGTTAGGTTGGTTAGATTAGGTTAGGTAAGGTTAGTTTATATTAGGTTAGATTATGTTAGGTTAGGTCAGGTAAGGTAAGGTTAGGTGAGATTAGGTTATGTTAGTTTAGGTAAGGTTAGTTTAGTTTAAGTTAGTTTAGGTTCGGTTAGGTTTGGTTAGTTTTGTAAGTATAGGTTAGGTTAGGTTAGATTATGTTAGGTAAGGTAAGTTTAGGTTAGGTTAGGTAAGGTAAGGTTAGGTTATGTTAGGTTATGTAAGGTTAGGTTAGTTTAGGTGTAGGGTAGGTTAGAATAGTTTAGGTTAGGTTAGGTTAGGTAAGTTTAGGTTGTGTAAGGTTAGGCTGGGTTATGTTTGGTTTGGTTAGGTTAGGTATGGTTATGTTAGTTTAGGTTCGATTATGTTAGGTTAGGTTTGGCTAGGTTAAGTTAGGTTATGTTAGGTTAGTATAGGTTAGGTTAGTTTAGTTTATGTTAGGTAGGGTTAGGTTAGGCGAAGTAAGTTTAGATAAGGTTAGGTTAGGTAAGGTTATTTTAGGTAAGGTTAGTTTTGTTAAGTTTAGTTTAGGTAAGGTTGGGTTAGGTTACCTTATGTTAGGTAACGTTTGGTTATGTTAGGTAAGGTTTGGTTATGTTAGGTTATGTTAGGTTATGTTTTTTAGTTTATGTTATGTTAGGTTATGATAGGTAAGTTTAGGTTAGGATATGTTAAGGTATGTTAGGTTAGGTTATGTCCTATCGTGTCGTGTCGCGTCGGGTCGTGTCGTGTCGTGCCTTGTCGTGTCGTTTCGTTTCGTCATTTCGTGTCACGTCGGGTCATGTTTGGTTTTGTTAGGTTATGTGAGGTAAAGTTAAGTTAGGTTAGTTTAGGTTAGGTAAGATTAGTTTAGGTTAGGTTTATTAAGGGTAGTGTAGGTTAGGTTAGATTTGTGTAGGTAATGTTAGGTATGGCTATGTTAGGTTCGGTTAGGTTATGTACGGTTAGGTTAGGTTATGTTAGATAGGAATGGTTAGGTTATGTCAGGTTAGGTTAGGTTAGGTGAGGTTAGGTTAATTTAGGTAAGGTTAGTTAGGTTAAATTAGTTTAGGTTAGATTAGATTACGTTAAGTTAGGTTAAGTTAGGTAAGGTTAGGTTAAGTACGTTACATTATGTTAGGTAAAGTTAGGTTAGGTTATGTCCTGTCGTGTCAATTCGTGTCGTGTCTTATCTTTATGTTACGTGTCGTGTCGTGTCATGTCGCGTCATGTCGTGTCGCATATTGTCGTGTCGTCTTGTGTCGTGTCGTGTCGTCTTGTGTCGTGTCGTGTCGTCTTGTGTCGTGTCGTGTCGTCTTGTGTCGTGTCGTGTCGTGTAATGTCGTGTCGTGTCAGGGCAATTTTGGTCAGTTTAGGTCAGTTTTGATTAGGTTATATTATGTTCGTTTAGGTTAAGTTTGGTTAGCTTAGGATATGTTACGTTTGGGTATGGTTGGTTAGGTTAGGTTCAGTAAGGTTAGGTTAGGTTAGGTTAGTTTATGTTAGGTTATATCCTAGCGTATAATTTCGTGTTGTGTCGTATCGTGTCGTTTCGTGTCGTGTCGTGTCACGTGACGTCGTGACATGTCGTCTTGTGTCATGTCTTGCCATGTCATGTCGTGTCATGTCGTGTCGTGTCGTCATGTCAGGTCAATTTTGGTCCGTTTGGTTCTGTTTCGATTAGGTTATATTATGTTAGGTTAAGTTAGGTTAGCTTAGGTTAGGTTACGTTTGGGAAGAGTAGTTTAGGTTATGTTAGATTCAGTAAGGTTAGGTTATGTTAGGTTAGTTTAGGTTAGGTTATATCCTAGCGTATCATTTCGTGTCGTGTCGTATCGTGTCGTTTCGTGACGTGTCGTGTCACGTCATGTCGTGTCGTGTCGTCTTGTGTCATGTCGTGCCATGTCGTGTCGTGTCGTCATGTCAGGTCAGGTTATGTTAGGTAAGGCTAGGTAAAGTTAGGTTAGGTTAGTTTAGGTTAGATAAGATTAGGTTAGGTAAGGTTAGGATAGTTCAGGTTAGTTTAGCGTAGGTAAGGTTAGGTTAGGTTTGATAAGATTAGGTTAGGTTAGGTTAGATAAGTTTAGGTTAGGTTTGGTTAGGTAAGGTTATGTAATGTTAGGATAGGTTAGGTGAGTTTAGGTTATGTTAGGTTAGGTTAGTTTAGGTAAGGTTATTATAGGTTAGGTTAGATTAGGTTATGTTATGTTAGGTTATGTCGTGTCGTGTCAAGTCGTGTCGTGTTGTGTCATGTCAGGTAAGGTTAGGTTAAGTTAGGTTAGGTTATGTTAGTATAGGTTAGGATTGTTAGTTAAGGTTAGGTTAGGTTAGGTTAGTATAGGTTGGGTTTGATTGGGTTGGGTTGGGTTAGGTTGGATTAGGTTATGTTGGGTTAGATTAGGTTGGGTTAGGCTGTCGTGTCATGTCTTGTGGTGTCGCATCTTGTCGTGTCGCTTCATGTCGTGTGCATTTTGTGTCGTGGTGTTGATTCATGTCGTGTCATGTCGTCTCGTGTCATTTCGTGTCATGTCTGGTCATGTCATGACAGGTCATGTCAGGTCAATTTAGGTTCAGTTTAGATCAGTTTAGTTTAGTTTAGATTAGGTAAGGTTAGTTCTGGTTAAGTAAGTTTATGTTAGGTTAGGTTAGGTTAGGTAAGGTTAGTTTAGCTAGGGTTATGTTAGGTAATGTTTGGTTAGGTTAGGTTAGTTTAGGTTAGGTTATGTTAGGTAAGTTCAGGTTAGGACAGTTTCAGTTAGGGTATGTTAGGTTATGTTAAGTAAGGTAAGGTTAGGTTATGTTATATTATATGTTAGTTTGGGTTAGATCCTGTCGTGTCATGTCGTGACGTGTCGTGTCGTGTCGTGTCAGGTTAGGTTAGTTTAGGTTAGTTTAAGTTAGGTTAGGTTATGTTAGTTGAGGTTAGTTTAGGTAGTTTAGTTAGGTTAGGTTAGGCTGGGTTGGGTTTGATTGGGTAGTGTTAGCATATGTTAGGTTAGGTTAGGTTAGGTCGTGTCGTGTCGTGACGCGTCGTGTCGTGTCGTATCTTGTCGTGTCGTTTCATGACGTGTCATGTCTGGTCAGGCCATATCAGGTCGTGTCAGTTCAGATTAGGTCAGTTTAGGTCAGTTTACTTTAGGTAATGATAGGTTAGGTTAGGTATGGTTAAGTTAGCTTATGTTAGGTTAGGTTTGGTATTGTTAGGTTTGTTAGTTTAGGTTAGGTAAGGTAAGTTTGGATAAGGTTAGGTTAGTTTAGTGTAGGTAAGGTTATGTTAGGTTAGTTAAGGTTCGGTTATGTTAGGTATGGTTAGGTTTTGTTAGGTTAGGTTGTGTAAGGTTAGGTAATATTAGGTTAGGTTAAGTATGGTTATGTTAGGTTAGGTCATGTTAGGTTAGGTAAGGTTAGGTTAGTTTAGGTAATGTTAGTTTAGGTTAAGTTAGTTTAGTTTCGGTTAGGTTAGGTTAGATTTGGTTAGTATAGGTTAGGTTATGTTAGGTAAGGTTAGGTATGTTTAGGTTATGTTAGGTTATGTTATGTTAGGTTAGGTTAGGTTAGGTGTAGGTTAGGTGTAGGTTAGGTTAGTTTGGTTGTAGGTAAGGTGTAGGTTAGGTGTAGTTAAGGTTATGTTAGAATAGTTTAGGTTAGGTTAGGTCAGTTTAGGTTAGGTTAGGTTTGTTAAGGTTAGGTAAGGATAGTTTTGGTTAGATTAGGTTATGTTAGGTTATGTTAGTTTTGGTTAGGTTAGGTTATGTTTGTTTGGTATAGGAAAGGTTAGTTTAGTTTATATTAGGTATGGTTAGGTTAGCTTAGGATAGGTGAAAAAGGTTATATTATGTTATGTCTGGTAATGTTATTTTAGTTAAGGTTAGTTTTGTTTGTGTTAGTTTAGGTAAGGTTGGTTCATGTTAGATTATGTTAGGTAAGGTAAGGTCATGTTATGTTAGGTTATTTTAGTTTAGTTTAATGTAGGTTAGGTTTGGTTCCGTTATGATAGGTAAGTTTAGGTTAGGTTAGGATATGTTAGGGTATGTTATGTTAGGTTATGTCCTATCGTGTCAGGTCGGGTCGTGTCTTGTCGTGTCGTGTCGTAATTTCGTGTCATGTCAGGTCAGGTCAGATTAGGTTAATTTAGGTTAAGTAAGGTTAGTTTGGGAAAGTTTAGTTTAGGTTAGGAAATTTTAGTTTAGTTAAGGTTAGGTTAGCTTATATTAGTTTAGGTTAGGTTAGGTTATGTTATGTTGGGTTAGGTTATGAAAGTTGAGGTTATGTTAGGTTAGTTAAGATAAGGTTATTTTATATTAGGTTTGTTTAGGTTAGGGTAGGGTAGGTAAGGTTACGTTAGGTTAGGTTATGATAAGTTAGGTGATGATAGGTAAGGTAAGGTTAGGTTAGGTTATTTTAGGGTATGTTAGGTTAGGTTAGGTTTATGTCCTATCGGTTCGTGACGTGTCGTGTCTTGTCGTGTCGTGTCGATATTTCGTGTCATGTCAGGTCATGTCAGGTTAAGTTAAGTTAGGTTAGTTTAGGTTAGGTAACATTAGTTTAGATTAGGTTAGTTAGGTTCGTTTAGGTTAGGTTAGTTTAGGTACGGTTAGGTTAGGTTAGTTTGAAATGGGTTTTAATGGGTTGGGTTGTGTTAGGTTAGGTCGTGTCGTGTCTTGTAGTGTCGTGTCGCGTCGTGTCGTATCATTTTGGGTCTTGTCGTTTCATATTGTATCGTGTCGTGTCATATCGTGTCATTTCTGGTCATGTCATTTAATGTCATGTCAGGTCATTTTAAGTTTAGGTCAGTTTAGTTTATGTTAGTTTAGTTAGGTTAGTTTTGGTTAGGTTAGTATTGGTAAGGTTAGTTTAGGTTAGGTTAGGTTAGGGTAGGTTAGGTTAGGTAATGTTAGGTAAGGTAAGGTTAGATTAGGTTAGGATATGTTATTTTGGGTTAGGATATGTTATGTTGGGTTAGGATAGGTTAGGTCCTGTCCTGTCGTTTCGTGTCTTGTCGTGTCGTTTCGTGTCGTCATGTCATTTCATGTCAGGTCAGGTTAAGTTAGGCTAGGCAAAGCTAGGTTATGTTAGTTTAGGTTAGGTAAGGTTAGGTTAGGTTAGGTAAGGTTATGATAGGTAAGGTCAGATAAGGTTAGGTAAGGTAAAGTTATGTTGGGTTAGGTTTGGTTGGGTTAGGTTAGGTTAGTTAAGGTTAGGTTATTTTATGATAGGTTAGGTTATGTTAAGTGTGGTTAGGTTAGTTTAGATTAGGTTATTTTAGATAAGGTTAGTTTAGGATAGGTAAGTTTAGGTTAGGTTAGGTTAGTTTTCGTTAGGTTAGGTTATGTTAGTTTATGTTAGGTAAGTATAGGTTAGGTATTGTTATGTTAGGGTATGTTAGGTTAGGTTATGTCCTGTCGCGTCATGTCGTGTTGTGTCGGGTCGGGTCATGTCGTGTCGAGTCTTGTGTTGTGTCGTGTCGTCATTTCTTGTCATGTCAGGTCAAGTTAGGTTAGATTAGTTTAGGTAAGGTAATGTTAGTTTAGATAAAGTTAGGTTAGATAAAGTTAGGTCAGTTCAGGTAATGTTAGGTTAGGGTATTTTAGGTGTGGTACGGTTAGGTTAGGGTAGGTTAGGTTTGGTAAGGTTAGGTTAAGTTAGGGTAGGTTAGTTTAGGTTAAGTTAGGTTAGGTTCGGTTAGGGTAGGTAAGGTTAGGTTAGGTAAAGATATGTTAAGTAATGTTATGTAAGGTTAGGTTGGTTAGTTTAAGTTAGGTGAGATTAGTTTAGATTAGGATAGGTTAAGTTAGGTTAGGTCAGGTAACGTTAGGTTAAGGTAGGTTAAGTTAGGTTTGTTATGTTAGGTTAGGTTAGCTTAGGTTAGGTTAGATTAGGTTAGTTTAGGAAATGTTACATCAGGTCAGGTTAGGTTATGTTATAATGGGGTAGGTTATGTTAGGTTTATGTTATGTTAGGTTTGTTTAGGTAAGGTTAGGTTATGTTAGGTAAGGTTAGGTTAGATTGGTTTTGATTTGATTGGTTTAGGTTAGGTTAGGTCGTGTCGTGTTGCGTCGTGTCGTCTTGTGTCGTGTCATGTCATTTCATGTTGTGTCGTGTCATGTCAAGTCGTGTCATGTCATGTCATGTAAGGTCAGGTTAGGTTAGGTTAGGTTAAATTAGGTTTGGTTTTGTTAATTTAGGTTAGGATATGTTAGGTTAAGATATGTTTGGTTAGGTTAGGTCATGTCGTGTCGTGTCAAGTCGTTTCGGTTCGTGTCGTTTCAAGTCGTGTCGTGTCGTGTCAGGTTATGTTAAGTTAGATTAGGTAATGTTAGAATAGGTTAGGTTTGTTAGTTTATGATAGGTTAGGTTAAGTTAGTTTGGATTATGTTTGATTGGGTTGGGTTAGGTTAGGTTTGGTTAGGCTAGGTCGTGTCGTGTCATGTGGTGTCGCGTCGTGTCGTGGCATTTTGTGTCGTGGCATTATGTGTCATGTCGTCTCGTGTCATGTCGTGTTATGTCTGGTTAATTTACTTTAGTTTAGGTCAGTTTAGTTTAGTTTAAGATAATTTAGGTAAGGTTAGTATTGGTTAAGTTAGTTTAGGTTAGGTTAGGTAAGGTTAGGTTAGGTTTGGTTGGATTAGGTAAGGTTATGTCCTGTCTTGTCATGACGTGTCGTGACGTGTCGAGACGTACATGATGTGTCATGACTGGTTATGCCATATCAGGTCATGTTTGTTCAGTTTAGGGGCAGTTTAGGTCAATTTCCTTTAGGTTATGATAGGTTCGGTAAGTTTTGGTTAGGTTATGTTAGGTTAGGGTAGATTAGGTTAGATCAGGTTAGGTTTTATTAGGTTAGGTCTAGTCATGTCATGTCGTGTCGTATCGTGTCGTGTCGCATCGTATCGTGTCGTGTCATGTCATGTCTTGTCACGTTAGTTTAGGATAGGTTAAATTAGGTTAGGTGAGTTTTGTTTATATTAGGTTAGTTTAGGTTAGGTTAAGTTAAATTAGGTAAGGTTAGATTAGTTTAGGTTAGGTTAGTTTAGGTATGGTTATGTTAGGTTAGTTTGGGATAGGTTTGATTTGGTTGGGTTGGGTTAAGTTAGGTTGGGTTAGGTTAGGTCGTGTCGTGTCGGGTAGTGTCGCGTCGTCTCGTGACGTGTCATTTTGGGTCGTGTCATATCGTATCGTGTCGTGTCATGTCGTGTCATCTCTGGTCATGTCATGTCAGGTCTTGTCAGTTCAGTTTAGTTCCGTTTAGGTCAGATTAGTTTAGGTTAAGGCAGTTTAGGTAAGGTTAGTTTTGGTTAGGTTGGTTAAGTTTAGGTTAGGTTAGGGTAGGTTAGGGTAGGTTAGGTAATGTTAGTTAAGGTAAGATTAGGTTAGGATATGTTATGTTGGGTTAGGTTAGGATAGGTCCTGTCGTGTCGTGTCGTGTTTTGTCGTGTCGTTTCATGTATTTTCAGGTTAGGTTAGGTTAATTTAGGTTAAGTTACATTAGGTTTTGTTAGTTTACTTTAGGTAAGAAAATGTTAGTTTAGGTTAGGATAGTTTAGTTTAGGTTAGGTTAGGTAAGTTTAGGTTAGGTTATGTTAGGGTATGTTAGGTTAGGTTATGTACTATCGTGTTGTGTCGGGTCGGGTCGTGTCGTGTCTTGTCGTGTCGTGTCGTGTCGTCATTTAGTGTCACGTCAGGTCATGTTAGGTTAAGTTAGGTTAGGTAATGTTAAGTTAGGTTAGTTTAAGTTACGTAAGATTAGTATATATTAGGTTAGGTTAGTTTAGGTTAAGTTAGGTCATCAGGTAAAGTAAGGTTTGGTTAGGTTAGGTTAGGTTACGTTATGTTATGTTACGGTAGGTTAGGTTATGTTAGTTTAGGTTAGGTAAGGTTAGTTTAAATTAAGTTAAGTTACGTTAGTTTAAGTTAGGTTACATCAGGTAAGGTAAGGATAGGTTAGATTAGTTAAGGTTATGTTAGGTTAGGCTATGTAAGGTTAGGTTATGTTAGGTTAGGTATGGTTAGGTTAGGTCAGGTTTGGATAGGTTAGGTGAGGTTAGTTTAATTTAGATAAGGTTAGTTTAGGTTAAGTTATTTTAAGTTAGTTTAGTTTACATTAGGTTAGGTTAAGTTAGGTAAGGTTATGTTAGGTTAGGGAAGGTAAGGTTATATTACGTTATGTTATGTTAGGTAAAGTTAGGTTAGGTTAGGTTTGGTAATGTCCGGTCTTGTCATATCGTGTCGTGTCGTGTCTTACCGTTACGTTTCGTGTCGTATTGTGTCGTGTCACGTTGCGTCATTTCGTGTCGTGTATTGTTGTGTCATCTTGTGTCGTGTCGTATCATGTCGTGTTGTGTCGTGTC
The DNA here is from genome assembly GCA_003012365.1 of Medauroidea extradentata. Classification (NCBI taxonomy): domain Eukaryota; kingdom Metazoa; phylum Arthropoda; class Insecta; order Phasmatodea; family Phasmatidae; genus Medauroidea; species Medauroidea extradentata. The sequence continues at coordinate 34,142 of PNEQ01047604.1, forward strand.
ATGTCAGGGCAGTTTTGTTCAGTTTAGGTCAGTTTCGATTAGGTTACATTATTTTAGGTTAGGTTAAGTTAGGTTAGCTTAGGTTTTCGGTTACGTAAGTGTTTGGTAGGATAGGTAATGTTAGGTTATGTTCAGTAAGGTTATGTTAGTTAGGTTCAGTCCGGTTAGGTTAGTTTAGGTTAGGTTATTTTAGGTTAGGTTAGATAAGGTTAGTTTAGCTTATGTTATGTTAGTTAATGTTTGGTTAGGTTAGGTTTGTTTAGGATAGGTTAGGTTAGTTTAGGTTAGTTTAGATTAGTTTAGGTTAGTTTAGTTAGGTTAGGTTAGACTGGGTTGGGTTTCATTGGGTTGGGATAGGTTAGGTTGGGTTAGGATAGGTCGTGTCGTGTCGTGTCGTGTCCTATGGGTCGTGTCGTGTCGTGTCGTGTCCTATGGGTCGTGTCGTGTCATGTCAGGTTATGTCAGGTCAATTTAGTTCAGTTTAGGTCAGTTTAAATCAGGTTAGGTTAGTTTAGGTTAGGTAGTTTAGGTTAGGGTAGGTTAGGTTAGGTTATGTAATTTTAGGTAAGGTAAGGTTAGGTTAGGTTAGGATATGTTATGTTGGGTTAGGTTAGGTTAGGTCGTGTCGTGTAGTGTCTCGTCGCGTCGTGTCGTGTCGTTTAGTGTCGTGTCGTGTCATGTCGTATCATGTCGTGTAATGTCAGGTTAGGTTAGGTTAATTTAGGTTAAGTTACATTAGGCTATGTTAGTTTGTTTAGGTTTGGATAGGTTAGTTTAGGTTAGATAAGGTTAGGTTATGTTTGGTTAGTATATGTTAGTTTAGGTTAGGATATTTTTTGTTAGGTTAGTTTATGTATGGTGAGTTTAGGTAAGGTTAGGTTAGATAAGGTTAGTTTAGGTTAGGTAAGCTTAGATTAGGTTAGTTGAGGTTACGTTCGGTTGGGGTAGGTTGTATTAGGTTAAGTTAGTGCAGGTAAGGTTAGGTTAATTTATGTTAGGTTAATTATGTAAAGTTAGGTTTGGTTAGGTTATGTTAGGTAAGGTTATGTTAGGTAAGGTTAGGTTAGGGTAGGTTAAATTAGGTTAATTTAGGATAATAACGGTTTGGTTAGGTTAGGTTAGGTTAGGTTAGGTAAGGTAACGATACGACCCGAGACAATACGAAACGATACGATACGAAACGTGATGATACGATACGATATGGTACAAAACGATACGTTACGATACGAAACGATACGATACGATTCGATACGATTCGATACGATATGACAGGTTAGGTTAGGTTAGGTAAGGTTAGGTTACGATACGATACGATACAATACGAAATGCTACGATACCAAACGATACGATACGATACCAAACGATACGATACGATAGATTGGGTTAGGATAGGTTAGGTTAGGTTAGGTTATGTTAGGTTACGTTAGGTTAGGTTAATTTCGGTTAGGTTAGGTTATGTCAGGTTAGGTTAATTTAGGTTAATTTAGGTTAGGTTAATTTAGGTTAATTTATGTAAGGTTAGGTTAGGTTAGGTTAATTAAGGTTAATTTAGGTTAGGTTAGGATAGGTTAGGATAGGTTAGGTTAGGTCACGATACGATACGAAACGATAAGATACGATACGATACGAAGCGATAAGATACGATACGATACGATAGGTTAGGTTAGGTTAGGTTAGGTTAATTTAGGTTAATTTATGTTAGGTTAGGTTAGGTTATGTTAAGTTATGTTAGGTTAAATTTAGGTTAAATTAGGTAAGGTTAGGTTACGATACGATACGATACCAAACGATACGATACGATTCGTAACGATACGATATGATAGGTTAAGTTAGGTTAGGTTTGGTTAATTTAGGTTAATTTAGGTTAGGTAAGGTAACGATACGATACGATACGAAACAATACGAAACGATACAATACGATATAATACGATACGATACGAAAGGTTAGGTTAGGTTAGGGTAGGTTAGGTTAGGTTACGTTAGGTTAGGTTAATTTAGGTTAATTTAGGTTAGGTTAGGTTACGATACGATACGATACGAAAAGATACGATACGATACGATAGGTTAGGTAAGGTTAGGTTAGTTTAGGTTTGGTTAATTTAGGTTATTTTAGGTTAGGTTAGGTTAGGTAAGGTTAGGTTAGGATAGGTTAGGTTAGGTTAGGTTATGTTACAATACGATACGGTACAATACGAAACGATAAAATACGAAACGATACGATATGTAACGGTACAATACGATACGATAAGATACTATAGGTTAGGTTAGGTTAGGATAGGTTAGGTTAGGGTAGGTAAGGTTAGGTTAGGTTGGGTTATGTTAGGTTAGGTTAAGTTAGGTTAGGTTAGGTTAGGTTAATTTAGGTTAGGTTAGGTTAATTTAGTTTATGTTAGGTTAGGATACGATGCGATACGATACGAAACGAAACGATACGATACCATACGATACGATAGGTTAGGTTAGGTAATGTTAGGTTAAGTTAGGTCTGGTTAGGTAACGATACGATACGATACAATAAGAAACAATGCGATACGAAACGATACGATACGTAACGATACGACACGATAGGTTTAGTTAGGTTAGGCTAGGTAAGGTTAGGTTAGGTTAGGTTAGATTAGATCAATTTAGGTAAGGTTAATTTAGGTTAGGTAAAGATAGGCTAGGTTAGGTTAATTAAGGTTAATTTAGGTTAGGTTAATTTAGGATAGGATAGGTAAGGTTAGGTAAGGTTAGGTTAGGTAACGAATCGATACGAAACGATAAGATACGAAACGATACGATACGATACGATAGGATAGGTTAGGTTAGGTTAGGTTAATTTAGGTTTATTTTAGGTTAGGTTTGGTTAGGTTAGGTTAGGTTAGGTTAGGTTAGGATAGGTTAGTATGGTTAGTTAGGTTAATTTAGGTTAGGTTAGGTTAGGTTAGGTTGGGTTAGGTTTGGTTAGGTTAGGTTATGTTAGGTTAGGTTAGGTTAGGTTAATTTAGGTTAATTTAGGTTAGGTAAGGTTACGATACGATACAATATGACACGATACGATACGAAAAGATACGATACGAAACAGTACGTGACGATACGATAGGAAAGTTAGGATAGGTTAGGTTAGGTTAGGCTAGTTTAGGTTAGGTTAGTATGGTTAGTTAGGTTAATTTAGGTTAGGTTAGGTTAGGTTAGGTTGGGTTAGGTTTGGTTAGGTTAGGTTATGTTAGGTTAGGTTAGGTTAGGTTAATTTAGGTTAATTTAGGTTAGGTTAAGGTTAGGTAACTATACGATACGATATGATACGAAACGATACGATTCGAAACGATACGAAACGATACGATACGATAGGTAAGGTAAGGTTAGGTTAATTTAGGTTAATTTAGGTTAGGTTAGGTTAAGATACGATACGAAAGGAATCGATACGATACGATAAGATACGACAGGTTAGGTTAGTTTAAGTTGATTTAACTTCGCTTAATTTAGGTTAGGTTAGGTTAGTATAGGTTAGGTTAGGTTAGGTGACGAAACGATACGATACAATACGAAACGATTCGAAACGATACGATACGAAAAGATACGAAACGAAACGATACAAAACGATACGATACGATACGATACAATACGATACGATACGATAGGTTAGGTTAGCATAGGTTAGGTTAGGTTAAGTTAGTTTAGGTTAGGTTAGTTAGGTTAGTTAGGTTAATTTAGGTTAGGATAGGTTAGCTTAGGTTAGATTGTGTTTTGCTAGGTTAGGTTAGGTTAGATTAATTTATGTTATTTTAGGTTAGGTTAGGTTAGGTAAGGTTAGGTTAATTTACGTTAGGTTAGGTTAGGTAATGTAAGGTTAGGTTTATTTAGGATAATTTAGGTTAGGTTTGGTTAGGTTATGATAAGTTAGGTTAGGTTAGGTTACTATATGATACGAAATGATACGATACGATACAAAACGATACGATACGATACGATACAATACGATGCGATACGATAGGTTAGGTTAGGTTAGGTTAGGTTAATTTAGGTTAATTTAGGTTAGGTTAGGATAGGTTAGGTTAAGTTAGGTTAGGTTTGGTTAGTTTACGATACGATACAATACGATACGATACGATACGAATCGATACGATACGATACGATTCGATACGATAGAATACGATACGGTACGATACGGTACGATACGATACGTAACGGTAGGTTAGGTTAGGTTAGGTTAGGTGGGGTTAGGTTAGGTTAGGTTGGGTTAGGTTGGGTTAGGTTAGATTAGGTTAGGTTAGGTTAGATTACGATACGATACGATACGAAACGAAACGATACGATACGAAACGATACGATACGATAGGTTAGGTAAGAATAGGTTAGGTTAGGTTAGGATAGGTTGATTTAGATTAGGTTAGGTAAGGTTACGTTAGGTTAGGTTCGGTTAGGTTCGGTTAGTTTAGGTAAGGTTAGGATAAGTTAATTTAGGTTAATTTAGGTTAGGTTAGGTTAGGTTACGTTAGGTTAGCTTAGGTTAGGTTACGATACGATACGATACGATACGAAACGATACAATTCGATACGAAACGATACAATACGATACGAAACAATACGATATGGTAGGTTAGGTAAGGTTAGGTTAGGTGAGGTTAGGTTAGATTAATTTAGGTTAATTTAGGTTAGGTTATGTTAGGTAAGGTTAGGTTATGTTAGGATAGATTTGGTTAGGTTAGGTTAGGTTACGATACGATACGATACAATGCGAAACTATACGATACGAAACGATGCTATACAATACGTAACGGTACGATACGATACGATACGATATGATAGGTTAGGTTAGGATTGGTAAGGTTAGATTAGGTTGGGTTAGGTTAGGTTAGGTTAAGTTATGTTAGGTTAGATTAGGTTAATTTAGGTTAGGTTAGATTAATTTTGGTAAATTTATGTTAGGTTAGTTTAGGTTAGGATACGATACGATACGATACGATACGATAGGTTAGGTTAGGTTAGGTTAGGTTAAGTTAGGTTAGGTTAGGTTAGGTAATAATACGATACGATACAATACGAAACTATGCGATACGAAACGATATGATACGATACGTTACGAAACAATACGATTCGATGCGATACGATAGGTTAGGTTAGGTAAAGTTAGGTTAGCTTAGGTTAGGTTAATTTAGGTTAGGTTAGGTTAGGTAAAGATAGGTTAGGTTATGTTAGGTTAGTTTAGGTTAATTAAGGTTAATTTAGGTAAGGTTAAGTAAGGTTAGGATAGGTTAGGTTAGGTTAGGTTAATTTAGGTTAATTTAGTTTAGGTTTGGTTAGGTTAGGTTAGGACAGGTTAGGTTAGGTTACGATACGATACAATAAGAAACGATACGATACGAAACAATACGATACGAAACAGTATGATACGATAGGATAGGTAAGTTAGGATAGGTTAAGTTAGGTTAGGTTAGGTTAGTTTAGGTTAGGTTATGTTAGTTAGGTTAGTTAGGTTAATTTAGATTAGGTTAGGTTGGGTTAGGTTAGGTTAAGTAAGGTTAGGTTAGGTTATGTTATGTTAGGTTAGGTTAGGTTAATTTAGGTTAGGTTAGGTTATGTTATGTTATGTTAAGGTTAGGTTACGATACGATACGATACGATACGATATGATACGAAACGATACGATACGAAACGATACGAAACTATACGATACGATACGATAGGTTAGGTTAGGTTAATTTAGGTTAATTTAGGTTAGGTTAGGTTAGGCTATGATACGATTCGTTACGATACGATACGAAACGAAACGATACGATACGATACGAAACGACACGATATGCTACGATACGATACGATACGATAGGTAAGGTAAGGTTAGGTTAGGTTTGGTTAGGTTAATTTAGGTTAGTATTGGTTAGGTTAGGTTAATTTAGGTCAATTTAGGTTAGGTTAGGTTTGGTTACGATACGATACGATATGATACGATAGCTTAGGTTAGGTTAGGTTAATTGAGGTTAATTTAGGTTAGGTTAGGTTAGGATACGTTAGGTTAGGTTAGGTTAGGTCACGATACGATACGAAACGAAACGATGCGATACGATACGAAGCGATACGATACGAAGCGATACGATACAATACGATACAGTATGTTAGGGAAGGTTAGGTTAATTTAGGTTAATTTATGTTAGGTTAGGATAGGTTAGATTAGGTTAGGTTAGGTAAGGTTACGATACGATACGATACAATACAAAACGATACGATACGAAACGATACGATACGATACGAAATGTTACGAAACGATACGATAGGTTAAGTTAGTTTAGGTTAGGTTAGGTTACGATACTAAACTATACGATACGAAACGATACGATAGGTTAGGTTAGGTTAGGTTAGGTTAGGTTAATTTAGGTTAATTTAGGTTAGGTTAGGTTACGATACGATAAGAAACGAAACGATACGATACGATACGATAGGTAAGGTTAGGTTAGGTTAGGTTAGGTTACGATACGAAACGATACGATACGTAACGAAACGATACGAAACTATACTATACGATACGATAGGTTAGGTTAGGTTAGGGTAGGTTAGGTTAGGTTAGGTTAGGTAAGGTTACTATAAGATACGAAATGATACGATACGATACGATACGATAGGTTAGGTAAGGTTAGGTTAAGTTAGGTTACGTTAGTTTAGGTTAGGTTAGGTTTGTTTAATTTAGCTTAATTTAGGTTAGGTTAGGTTATGTTACTATACGATACGATACAATACGATACTATACGATACGATAGGTTAGGTTAGGTTAGGTAAGGTTAGGTTAGGTAAGGTTAGGTTAGATTAGGTTAGGTTTGGTTAGGTTAGCTTAGGTTTGGTTTGGTTAGCTTTGGTTAGGTTAGGTTATGTTAGGTTGGATTAGATTAGGTTGGGTTAGGTTAGGTTACGTAAATTAAGGTTAATTTAGTTTAATTAAGGTTAGGTTAGTTTAGGTTAGGTTCGTATAGGATAGGTTAGGTTAGGTTAGGTTAGGTTAGGTTACGATACGATACGATACAATACTAAACGATACGATACGAAACGATACGATACGATATGATTCGATACGATACTAAACGATGCGATACGATACGATACGATACGATAGGTTAGGATAGGTTAGGTTAGGGTAGGTTAGGTTAGGTTAGGTTACTATACAAAACGAAACGATACGATACGATACGATAGGTTAGGTTAGGTTAATTTAGGTTAGGTTAGGTTAGGATAGGATAGGTTAGGTTAGGTTACGATACGATACGATACGAAACGGAACGAAACGAAACGATACGATACGATAGGTTAGGTTAGGTTACTATACGATACGAAACGATACGATACGATAGGTTAGGTTAGGTTAGGTTAGGTTAGATTAGATTAGGTTAGGTTTGGTTAGGTTAGGTAAAGTTTGGTTTTGTTTGGTTTGGTTTGGTTAGCTTAGGTTAGGTTACGTTGGATTTATATTAGGTTGGGTTAGGTTAGGTTAGGTTAATTAAGGTTAATTTAGGTTAATTAAAGTTAGGTTAGGTTAGGATAGGTTTCGTTCGGTTTGGTTAGGTTAGGTTACGATACGATACGATACAATGCGAAACGATACGATACGAAACGGTACGATACTACACGTAACGGTACGATACGATTCGATACGATAGGTTAGGTTAGGTTAGGATAGGTTAGGTTAGGTTAGGTTAGGTTGGTTTAGGTTAGGTTAAGTTAGGTTAGGTTAAGTTAGGTTAGGTTTATTTAGGTCAGGTTAGGTTATGTTAATTTAGGTTAATTTAGGTTAGGTTAGGTTATGATACGATTCGATACGAAACGAAACGATACGATACGATAGGTTTGGTTAGTTTAAGTTAGGTAAGGTTAGGTTAGGTTAGGATAATTTAGGGTAATTTAGGTTAGGTAAGGATAGTTTAGGTTAGGTTAGGTAAGTTAGGTTAGGTCAATTTAGGATAATTTAGGTTAGATTAGGTTAGGTTAGGATAGGTTTGGTTAGGTTAGGTTAGGTTAGGTAAGGTTACGATACGATACGAGACAATACGAAACGTAACGATACGAAACGATACGATAAGATACGAAACGATACGAAACGATACGATGCGATACAAAACGTTACGATACGATAGGTTTAGTTAGGTTTGGTTTGGTTAGGTTAGGTTACGATACGATACGATACGATACGAAACGAAACGATACGATATGATAGGTAAGGTTAGGTTAGGTAAGGTTAGGTTAGGTTAGGTTAGTTTAGTTTACGATATGATACAATACAATACGAAACGATACGATACGAAACGATACGATACGATACGAATCGGTACGGTACGATACGATAGTTTAGGTTAGGATAGGTAAGGTTAGGTTAGGTTAGTTTAGGTTAGGTTATGTTAGTTAGGTTAGTTAGGTTAATTTATCTTAGGTTAGGTTATGTTATGTTAGGTTAGGTTAGGTTATTTTTTTCTAATTTAGGTTAGGTTAGGTTAGGTTAGATTAGGTTAGGTTACGATACGATACGATACGAATCGATACGATACGAAACGATAAGAAACGATACGATACGATACGATAGGTTAGGTTAGGTTAGGTTAATTTATGTTAATTTAGGTTAGGTTAGGTTACGATACGATACGATACGAAACGAAACGATACGATACGATAGGTAAGGTTAGGTTAGGTAAGGTTAGGTTAGGTTCAGTTAGGTTAGGTTCGGTTAGGTTACGATACGATACGATACGAAACTATACGAGACGATACAATTCGATAAGATACGATACGATAGGTTAGGTTAGGTATTGTTAGGGTAGGTTAGGTTAGGTTAGTTTAGGTTAGGTTAATTTAGGTTAATCTAGGTTAATTAAGGTTAGGTTAAGTTAGGTTAGTTCAGGTTAGGTTAGGTTAGGATAGATTAGGTTAAGTTCGGTTAGTTTAGGTAAGGTTACGATACGATACGAGACAATTCGAAACGATACGATACGAAACGATACGATACGATAGGTTAAGTTAGGTTAGGTTAGGTTAATTTAGGTTAATTTATGTTAGGTTAGGTTAGATTACGATACGATACGATAAGAAACGAAACGATACGATACGATACGATAGGTAAGGTTAGGTTAGGTTAGGTTAGGTTACGACACGAAACGATACGATACGATACGAAACGATACGAAACGATACTATATGATACGATTCGATAGGTTAGGTTAGGTTAGGGTAGGTTAGGTTAGGTTAGGTTAGGTAAGGTTACTATACGATACGAAACGATACGATACATTACGATACGATAGTTTAGGTTAGGTTAGGAGAGGTTAGGTTAGTTTAGGTTAGGTTTGTTTAATTTAGGTTTATTTAGGTTAGGTTAGGATAGGTTAGGTTAGGTTACTATACGATACGCTAAGATACGATACTATATGATACGATAGGTTAGGAAAGGTTAGGTTAGGTTAGATTAGGTTAGGTTTTGTTAGGTTAGGTTAGGTTTGGTTTGGTTTGGTTAGGTTAGGTTAGGTTGGGTTAGATTAGGTTGGGTTAGATTAGGTTAGGTTAATTATGGTTAATTTAGGATAATTAATGTTAGGTTAGGTTAGTTTAGGATAGTATAGGTTAGGTTAGATAGGTTAGGTTAGGTTATGATACGATACGATACGAAACGGAATGAAACGAAACGATACGATACGATAGGTTAGGTTACTATACGATAAGAAACGATACGATACGATACGATAGGTAAGTTAGGTTTGGTTAGGTTAGGTTAGGTTTGGTTTGGTTTGGTTTGGTTAGGTTAGGTTAGGTTACGTTGGGTTAGATTAGGTTGGGTTAGGTTAGGTTAGGTTAATTAAGGTTAATTTAGGTTAATTAAGGTTAGGTTAGCTTAGGATAGGTTAGTTTAGGTTACGTTAGGATAGGATAGGTTAGGTTATGTTACAATACGATACGATACAATACGATACGATACAATACTAAACGATACGATACGAAACGATACGATACGATACGAAACGATACGATACGATACGATAGGTTAGGTTACGTTAGGTTAGGTTAGGTTAATTTAGGTTAATTTATGTTAGGTTAGGTTAGGTAAGGTTAGGTTAGGTTAGGATATGTTTGTTTAGGTTAGGTTAGGTTACGATACGATACGAAACGTTACGATACAATACGTAATAAACGATACGATACGATACGATAGGTTAGGTTAGGTTAGGATAGGTTAGGTTAGGTTGGGTTAGGTTAGGTTAAGTTAGGTTAGGTTAGGTTTATTTAGGTTAGGTTAGGTTAGGTTATGTTAATTTATGTTAATTTAGGTTAGGTTAGGTTATGATACGATACGATACGATACGAAATGAAACGATACGATACGATAGGTTTGGTTAGGTTAGGTTATGTTAAGTTTGGTAAGGTTAGGTTAGGTTAGGTTAGGTTAATTTAGGGTAATTTAGGTTAGGTTAGGTAAGGATAGGTTATGTTAGGTTAGGTAAGTTAGGTTAGGTCAATTTAGGATAATTTAGGTTAATTAAGGTTACGTTAGGTTAGGTTAGGATAGGTTAGGTTAGTTTAGGTTAGGTTAGGTAAGGTTACGATACGATATGAGACAATACGAAACATAACGATACGAAACGATACGATTTGATACGATACGAAACTATACGATACGATACCAAACAATACGATACGATACGATAGGTTAAGTTAGGTTTGGTTAGGTTAGGTTACGATACGATACGATACGATACGAAACAAAATGATACGATACGATAGGTTTGGTTAGGTTAGGTTAAGGTTAGGTTAAGTTAGGTTAGGTTAGGTTAATTGAGGGTAATTTAGGTTCGGATAGGTTAGGTTAGGTTACGATACGATACGATACGAAACGAAACGATACCATACGAGAGGTAAGGTTAGGTTAGGTTAGGTTAGGTTAGGTTACGATATGATACGATACAATACGAAACGATACGATATGATACGATACAATACGAAACGATACGATACGATACAATAGGTTAGGTTAGGTTAATTTAGGTAAATTTAGGTTAGGTTAGGTTACGATACGATACGATACGAAATGAAACGATACGATACGATAGGTAAGGTTAGGTTAGGTAAGGTTAGGTTAGGTTAAGTTATGTTAGGTTAGGTTAGGTTACGATACGATACGATACGGTACGAAACTATACGAGACGATACAATACGATAATATACGATACGATAGGTTAGGTTAGGTTATGTTAGGGTAGGTTAGGTTAGGTTAGTTTAGGTTAGGTTAATTTAGTTTAATTTAGGTTAGGTTAGGATAGGTTAGGTTACGATACGATACGAAAATGAACGATACGATACGATAAGATACGATAGGTTAGGTTAGGTTAGGTTTAGGTTAGGTTAATTTAGGTTAGGTTAGGTTAGGATAGGTTAAGTTAGGTTAGGTCAGGTTTGGTTATGTTAATTTAGGTTAGGTTAGGTTAGGTTAGGATAGGTTAGGTTAGGTCAGGTTAGGTCACGATACGATACAAAACCATACGATACGATACGATAAGTTAGGTTAGATTAGGTTATGTTAGATTTAGGTTAGGTTAGGTTTGGTTTGGTTTCGTTTCGTTTTGTTAGGTTAGGTTGGGTTAGATTAGGTTAGGTTAGGTTAATTAAGATTAATTTAGGTTAATTAAGGTTAGATTAGGTTAGGTTAGGTTAGGATAGGATAGGATATGTTAGGTTAGGTTAGGTTACGATACGATACGATACAATACGAAACGATACGATCCAAAACGATACGATATAATACGAAACGATACGATACAAAACTATACGATATGATAAGATAGGTTAGGTTAGGTTAGTTTATGTTAGGTTAAGTTAGGTTAGGTAAGGTTAGGTTTGGTTAATTTAGGTTAGGTTAGGTTAGGTTAGTTTAAGTTAGGTTAGGTTAGGTTAATTTAGGTTAATTTCGGTTAAGTTATGATAGGTTAGGTTAGGTAAGGTTAGGTTACGATACGAAACGATACGATACGAAACGATACAATACGATAGGTTAGGTTAGGGTAGGTTAGGTTAGGTAAGATTAGGTTAGGTTAGGATAATTAATGTTAATTGGGGTAAGGTTAGGTTAGGTTACGATACGATAGGTTAGGCTAGGTTAGGTTAATTGAGGTTAATTTAGGTTAGGTTATGTTAGGTCACGATACGATACGAAACGAAACGATACTATACGAAGCGATACGATACGATACAATACGATACGGTATGTTAGGTTAGGTTAGGTTAGGTAAATTTAGGTTAATATAGGTTGGGTTAGGTTAGGATATGTTAGGTTAGGTTATGTTACATAATGTTAGTTTAGGTTATGTTAGTTAGGTCAGTTAGGTTAATTTAGGTTTGGTTAGTTTAGGTTAGGTTATGTTATGTTAAGTTACGTTATGTTAGGTTAGGTTAGGTTAATTTAGGTTAATTTTGGTTAGGTTAGGTTAGTTTAAGTTACATTAGGTTAGGTCACGATACGATACGAACGATAAGATACTATACGAAACGATACGATGCGATACGATACGATACGATACGATAGGTTAGGTTAGGGTAGGTTAGGTTAGGTTAGGTAAGGTTACTATACGATACGAAACGATACGATACGATCCGATAGGTTAGGTTAGGTTAGTTTAGGTTAGGTTAGGTTTGTTTAATTTAGGTTAATTTAGGTTAGGTTAGGTTTAGTTACTATACGATACGAAACGATACGATACTATACGATACGATAGGTTAGGTTAGGTTAGGTTAGATTAGGTTAGGTTTGGTTAGGTTAGGTTAGTTTTGGTTTGGTTTGGTTTGGTTGGGTTAAGTTAGGTTGGGTTAGATTAGGTTGGGTTAGGTTAGGTTAATTAACGTTAATTTAGGTTAATTAAGGTTAGGTTAGGTTAGGTTACTATACGATACGAGACAATACGAAACGTAACGATACGAAACGATACGATACGATTCGATTCGAAACGATACGATACGATACCAAACGATACGATACGATAGGTTAAGTTAGGTTTGGTTAGGTTAGGTTATGTTACGATACGATACGAAACGAAATGATACGATACGATAGGTTTGGTTAGGTTAGGTTAAGGTTAGGTTAAGTTAGGTTAGGTTAGGTTAGGTTAAAATACGATACAATACGAAACGATACAATACGAAAAAATACGATAAGAAACGATACGATACGATACGATAGGTTAGGTTAGGATAGGTTAGGTTAGGTTAGGTTAGTTTATGTTAGGTTAGGTTACGATACTATACGATACAATACGAAACGATACAATACGAAACGATACGATACGATACAATACGAAACGAAACGATACGATACGAAACGATACGATAGGTTTGGTTAGGATAGGTTAGGTTAGGTTACGTTAGGTTAGTTTAGTTTAGGTTAGGTTAGGTTAGGCTAATTTAGGTTAATTTAGGTTAGGTTAGGTTACGATACGATACAATACTTAACGAAACGAAACGAAACGATACGATACAATACGATACGATAGGTTAGGTTATGTAAGGTTAGGTTAGGTTAGGTTAATTTAGGTTAGGTTAGGATAGGTTAATTTAGGTTAATTTAGGATAGGTTAGGTTAGGTTAGGTTAGGATAGGTTAGGTTAGGCTAAGTTAAGTTAGGTTCGGTTAGGTTAGGTTAGGTTACGTTATGTTAATTTAGGTTAAATTAGGTTAGGTAAAGTTAAGATACGACAGAATACGATACGATACGAAACGTTACGATACGATACGATACAATAAGATAGTTTAGGTTAGTTTAGGTTAGCTTATGTTAGGTTAGGTATGGTTAGGTTAGGGTAGGATAGGATAGGTTAGGTTAGTTTAGGTTAGGTTAGGTTAAGTTAGGTTAATTTTGGTTAGGTTAGGTTAGGTTAGATTAGTTTAGGTTACGATACGATACGATACGAAACGATACGATACGATACGATTCAATACGATACGATTCGGTACGTTACGATACGATACGATATGTTAGGTTAGGTTAGGTTAGTTTAGTATAGGTTAGGTTAGGTTAGGTTAGATTAGGTTAGGTTAGGCTAAGTTAGGTTAGGTTAGGTTTGGTTACGATACGATACGAAAAGATACGATACTATATGATATGATACGATACGATACGAAACGATACGATACGATACTATTCGATACGATACGATACGATACAATAAGTTAGGTAAGGTTAGTTAAGGTTAGGTTAGGTTATGTTAATTTAGGTTAAATTAGGTTAGGTTACGATACGATACGAAACGATACTGATACGATATGATACGATAGGTTACTATACGATAAGATACGAATCGATATGATACGATACGATACGATTCAATAGGTTAGGTTAGGATAGGTTAGTTTAGGTTTGGTTAGGTTAAATTAGTTTAGGTTAGTTTTGGTTTGGTTTGGTTTGGTTAGGTTAGGTTAGGTTAGTTAGGTTAGGTTAGTTTAATTTGGGTTAATTTAGGTTAATTTAGGTTAGGTAAGCTTAGGTTAGGTTAGGTTATGTTAGGTTATGTTAGTTTAATTTAATTTAGGTTAATTTAGGTTAGGTTAGGTTAGGATAGGTTAGGTTAGGTTAGGTTAAGTTAGGTTAGGTTAGGTTACCATACGATACGATACAATACGAAACGATACGAAACGAAACGAAACGATACGAAACGATACGATAGTTTAGGTTAGTATAGGTTAGATTGGTTAGGTTAGGTTAATTTAGGTAAGGTTAGGTTAGGTTAGGTTAATTAAGGTTAAATTAGGATAGGTTATGTTATGTTAGGTTAGGATAAGTTATTTTAGGCTAAGTAAGTTTAGGTTAGGTTACGATACGATTCGAAACGAAGCGATACGATATGATACGATACGATACGAAACGATACGATACGATACGAAACGATACGATACGATTCTATACGATACGATACAATAGGTTAGGTTAGGATAAGTTAGGTTAGGCTAGGTAAGGCTAATTTAGGTTAGGTTAGGTTAGGTTATGATACGATACAATACGATACGAAACGATACTATATGATTGGATACGATACGATTGGTTAGGTTAGTTTAGATTAGGTAAGGTTAGGTTAGGTTAGGTTAGGTTAGGTTAGGATAAGATAGGTTAGGATAGGTTAGGTTAGGTTAGGCTAGGTTAGGTTAGGTTAATTTACGTTAGGTTCGGTTAAGTTAGGTTAAGTTAGGTTAGTTTAGGTTAGGTTAATTTAGGATAAGTTAGGTTAGGATAGGTTAGGTTAGGTTAGGTTAGGTTATTTTATGTTAGGTTAGGTTAGGTTAGGTAAGGTAAGGTTAGGTTAGGTTAGGTTGGGTTAGTATAGGATAGGTTAGGTTAGGTTAGGTTAGGTTAGGTTAGGATGGGATAGGTTAGGTTAGGTTAGGTTAATTTAGGTTAGGTTAGGATAGGTTAGGTTAGGTTAGGTTAGGTTAGGACAATTTATGTTAATTTAGGTTAGGTTAGATTAGGATAGGTTAGGTTAGGTTACGATACGATACGAAACAATACGATACGATACGATAAGATACGATACGATACGATACGATTAGATACAATACGATACGATATACGATAGGTTAGGTTAGGATAGGTTAGGTTAGGTAAGGTAAGGTTAGGTTAGGTTAGGTGAGGTTAGGTTAGGTTAGGTTGGGTTTGGATAGGATAGGTAAGGTTAGGTTAGGTTAGGTTAGGATGGAATAGGTTAGGTTAGGTTAGGTTAATTTAGGTTAGGTTAGGTTAGGATAGGTTAGGTTTGGTTAGGTTATGTTAAGTTAGGTTAATTTAGGTTAATTTAGGTTAGGTTAGGATAGGTTAGGTTAGGTTAGGTTACGATACGATACGATAATAAACGGTTCGATACGATAATATACGATACGATAAGATAAGATACGATACGATACGATTCGTTACGATAGGTTAGGTTAGGTTAGGTTAGGTAAGGTTAGGTTAGATTTGGTTACGTTAGGTTAGGGTAGGTTAGGTTAGTTTAGGTAATGTAAGGTTAGTTTAGGTTAGGTTAGGTTACGATACGATACGATACAATATGAAACGATACGATACGAAACAATACGATACGATTAGAAACGATACGATACGAAACTATAGGTTAGGTTAGGATTGGTTAGGTTAGGTTAGGTTTGGTTAGGTTAGGTTAGGTTACGATACGATACGATACAATACGTAACGATACGATACGAAACGATACGATACAATACGATAGGTTAGGTTAGGATAGGTTAGGTTAAGTTAGGTTAATTTAGGTTAGGTTAGGTTAGGTTAGGTTAAGCTAATTTAGGTTAATTTAGGTTATGTTAGGTTACGATACGATACAATACGATACGAAACGAAAAGAAACGATACGATACGATACAATACGATAGGATAGGTTAGGTTAAGTTATGTTAATTAAGGTTAGGTTAGGATAGGTTAATTCAGGTTAATTTAGGATAGGTTAGGTTAGGATAGGTTAGGTTAGGCTAAGTTAGGTTCGTTTCGGTTTGGTTACGATACGATACGAAACATTACGATACGATCTGATACGATACGATACGATACGAAACGATATGTTATTATACGATACGATTCGAAACGATACGATACGATACATTAGGTTAGATTAGGTTAGGTAAGATAAAGTAAGGTTCATTTAAGTTAAATTAGGTTAGATTAGGTTAGGTTTCGATACAATACGATTCGATACGAAACGATACGATACGATAGGTTAGGTTATGTTAGGTTAGGTTATGTAAGGTTAGGTTAGGTTAGGTTCATTTAGGTTAAATTAGGTTAGGTTAAGTAAGGTTAGGTTAGGTTATGATACGATAGAATACGATACGATACGAAACGTTACGATACGATACAATAAGATAGGTTAGGTTAGTTTAGGTTAGGTTAGGTTACGATACGATACGAAACAATACGATACGATACGATACGATAGGTTAGGTTAGGTTAGGATAGGTAAGGTTAGGTTAGTTTAGGTTAGGTTAGGTAAGGTTAGGTTACGATAAGATACGATACATTACGAATCGAAACAATACGAATCGATACGATACGATACGATAAGTTAGGTTAGGATAGTTTAAGTTATTTTATTCTAGGTTAGGTTAGGTAAGGTTAAGTTAGTTTAGGTTAGGTTAGGTTACGATACGTAACGATACGATAAGATACGATACGATACGAAACGAAACGATACGATACGATTCAATACGATACGATTCGGTACGTTACGATACCATACGATACGATAGGTTAGGTTAGGTTAGGTTAGTTTAGTTTAGGTTAGGTTAGGTTAGGTTAGGTTAAGTTAAGTTAAGTTAAGTTAAGTTAAGTTAAGTTAAGTTAAGTTAAGTTAAGTTAAGTTAAGTTAAGTTAAGTTAAGTTATGTTAAGTTAAGTTAAGTTAAGTTAGGTTAGGTTAGGTTAGGTTAGGTGAGGTTAGGTAAGGTTAAGTTAGGTCAGGTTTGGTTTGGTTTGGTTTGGTTAGGTTAGGTTAAATTAGGTAAGGATAGGTTAGGTTAGGTTAGTTTGGATAGGTTAGTTTAATTAAGGTTAATTTAGTTTAATTAAGGTTAGGTTAAGATAGGTTAATTATGTTAGGTTATATTAGGTTAGGTTAGGATAGGTTAGGTTACGATACGATACGAAACGATAAGATACGTTACAATACGATACGATACGAAACGATAGGTTAGGTTAGGTTATGGTAGGTTAGGTTAGGTTTGTTTAGGTTAGGTTATGTAAGAATAGTTTAGGTTAGTTTAGGTTACTATTCGATACGATACAATACGAAACGATACGACACGAAACGATACGATACGAAAATATACGGTACGAAACGATACTATAAGATACGATAGGTTAGGTTAGGATAGGTTGGGTAAGGTTAGGTAAGGTTATGTTAGGTTAGGTTAAGTTAGGTTAGTTTAGGTAAGTTCAGGTTACGATTCGATACGATACAATACGAAACGATACGATACGAAACGATACGATACGAAACGAAACGATACGATACGTTAGGTTAGGATAGGTTAGGTTAGGTTTAGGTTAGTTTAGGTTTAGATTAGTTTAGGTTAGGTTAGGTTTGGCTAATTTGCGTTAATTTAGGTTAGGTTACGATACGATACAATACAATATGAAACGAAGCGATACGATACGATACAATACGATACGATAGGTTAGGTTATGTTAGGTTATGTTAGGTTAGGTTAATTTAGGTTAGGTTAGGTTTATTTAGGTTAATTTAGGGTAGGTTAGGTTAGGTTAGGTTAGGATAGTTTACGTCAGACTAAGTTAAGTTAGGTTCGGTTTGGTTACGATACAATACGAAACGATACGATACGATATAATACGATTCGATACGAAACGATACTTTACTATACGATACGATCGATACGATACGATACAATAAGATAGGTTAGGTAAGTTTAGGTTAGGTTAGGTTAGGTTAGGTTAATTTAGGTTAGGTTAGGTTAATTTAGGTTAGGTTAGGTTAGGATAGGTTAGGTTAGGTTAGGTAAGGTTAGTTTATGTTAGGTTAGGTTACGATACGATACGAAACGATACGATACTGTACGATATGATACGATACAATAGGATACGAAACGATACGATTCGATACGATTCGATACGATACGATACGAAGCGATACGATACGATACGATGCAATAGGTTAGGTTAGGTTAGGTAAGGTTATGTTAGGTTAGGTTAGGTTAATTTAGGTTAAATTAGGTTAGGTTAGATTAGGTTAGGTAACGATACGATACGAAACGTTACGATACGATATGATAGTATAGGTTATGTAAGGTTAGGTTAGGTTAGGTTAGGTTAATTTAGGTTAATTTAGGTTAATTTAGGTAAGGTTAGGTTAGGTTACGATACGATTCGAAACGATACGATACGATACGATTCAATACGATACGATTCGGTACGTTACGATACGATACGATAAGTTCGGTTAGGTTAGGTTAGGTTAGTTTAGTTTAGGTAATGTTAGGTTAGGTTAAGTTAGGTTAGGTTGGTTAATATAGGTTAATTTAGGTTAATTTAGGTTAGGTTAGGTTAGGTTAGGTTAGGTTAGGTTAAATTAGGTTAGGTTAGGTTAGGTTACTTTAGTTTAGGTTAGGTTAGGTTACTATACGATACAATACGAAACGATACGATACGAAACGATACGAAACGATACGAAACGATACGATACGATAGGTTAGGTTAGAATAGGTTAGGTTAGGTTAGGTAAGGTAAGGTTAGGTTAGTTTAGGTTAGGTTAATTTAGGTTAATTTAGGATAGGTTAGGTTAATTTAGGAAAATTTATGATAGGTTAGGTTAGGTTATGTTAGGATAGGTTAGGTTAG
Source organism: Medauroidea extradentata (assembly GCA_003012365.1). NCBI lineage: Eukaryota > Metazoa > Arthropoda > Insecta > Phasmatodea > Phasmatidae > Medauroidea > Medauroidea extradentata. Next base: position 53,477 of record PNEQ01047604.1, read on the forward strand.
GCTAAGTTATGTTAGGTTAGGTTTCGATACGATACGAAACGATACGATACGGTATGATACGATACGATACGATACGAAACGATACGATACGTTACGATACGATTCGATACTATACGATACAATAGGTTACATTAAGTTAGGTTAGGTTAGGTTATGTTAATTTAGGTTAAATTAGGTTTGGTTAGGTTAAGTTCGATTAGGTTACGAAACGATACGATACGATAGGATAGGTTAGGTTAGGTTAATTAAGGTTAGGTTAGGATAGGTTAATTTAGATTAATTTAGGATAGGTTAGGTTAAGTTAGGTTAGGTTCGGTTTGGTTACGATACGATACTAAACATTACGATACGATATGATACGAAACGATACGATACGGAGCGATACGTTACTATACGATACGATTCGATACGATACGATACATTAGGTTAGGTTAGGTTAGGTTAGGTTAGTTTAGGTTAGGTTAGGTTATGTTAGGTTAGGATAGGTTAGGTTAGGCTAAGTTAGGTTAAATAAGTTTAGGTTACGATACGATACGAAACGATACGATACGATAAGAAACGATACGATACGAAACGATACGAAACGATACGATACGATACAATTCGATACGATACGAAACGATACGATACGATACAATTCGATACGATACGATACGATACGGTACAATAGGTTAGGTTAGGTGAGGTTATGTTAGGTTAGGTTAGGTCGGTAAGGTTTGGTTAGGTGACGATACGATACGATAAAATACGATACGATACGAAGCGATCCGATACGATATCATATAATACGATACGATAGGTTAAGTTATGTAAGGTTAGGTTAGGTTAGGTTAGGTTAGTTTAGGTTAGGTTAGGTTACGATACGATACGAAACGATACGATACGATAGGTTAGGTTAGGTTAGGTTAGGTAAGGTTAGGTTAGTTTAGGTAAGGTTAGGTTACGATACGTAACAAAACGAAACGATACGATACGAAACGATACGATACGATACGACAGGTTAGGTTAGGTTAGGTTACGTTAGGTAAGGTAAGGTAATGTTAGGTTAGTTCGGTTAGGTTTTGTTAGGTTACGATATGATGCGATAAGATACGTTACGATAGAAACGATACGATATGATACGATGCGATGCGATACGATACGATACGAAAAGATACGATACGAAAGGATACGATACACTACGATACGATAGGTTATGTTAGGTTAGGTTAATTTAGTTTAGGTTAGGTAAGGTTAGGTTATGTTTGGTTAGGTTAGGTTAGGTTAGGTTAGGTCAGGTTATGTTAATTTAGGTTAATTTAGGTTAGGTTAGGATAGCTAAGGTTAGGTTAAGTTAGGTTCGGTTAGTTTAGGTTACGATACGATACGAAAGATACGATACGATACTGTATGATAGGTTAGGTTAGGTTAGGTCAGGTTAGGTTATGGTAGGTTAGGTTTTGTTAGGTTGTGTAAGGTTAGATTAGTTTAGGTTAGGTTAGGATACGATACGATACAATACGAATCGATACGATACGAAACGATACGATAAGATGCGAAACGATACGATACGATACGATTCGAAACGATTGGTTAGGTTAGGATTGGTTAGGTCAGGTTAGGTTAGGTTACGATAAGATACGATAAGATACGATACGATACATAACGAAACGAAACGTTACATTACGATTAGATACGAAACGATACGTTACGATACGATACAATAAGATACGATACGATACTATACGATAAGATACGATATGGTACGAAACGATTCGATACGATACGATAGGTTAGGTTAGGATAGGTTACGTTAGGTTAGGTTAGTTTAAGTTAGGTTAGGTTAGGTTATGTTAGGTTAGGTTAATTTAGGTTAATTTAGGATAGGTTAGGTAAGTTTAGGTTAGGATAGGTTAGGTTATGCTAAGTTAGGTTAGATTAGGTTAGGTTACGATACGATACGAAACGATACGATACGATTCGGTTCGATACGATACGATACGATTGGATACGATACGATACGGTACAATAGGTTAGGTTAGGTTATGTTAGGTTAGGTTAAGTTTAAGTAATGTTTAATTAGGTTAGGTTACGATACGATACGATACGAAACGGTATGATACGAAACGATACGAACCGAAACGATACGATACGATAGGTTAGGTAAGGTTAGAATAGGTTAGTTTAGGTAAGGTTAATTTATGTTAAATTAGGTTAGGTTAGGTTACGATACGATACGATACGAAACGATACGATACGATTCGATACGATACGATAGGTTAGGTTAGGTTAGGTTAGGTTATGTTATGTTAGGTTAATTTAGGTTAAATTATGTTAGGTTAGGTTAGGTTAGGTTAGTTTACGATATGATACAATCATATACGATACAATACGATACGAAACGTTACGATACGATACGATAGGCTAGGTTAGTTTAGGTTAGGTTAGGTTAGGTTTGGATAGGATAGGTTAGGATAGGTTAGATTAGGTTAGGTTAGGTTAATTTACGTCAGGTTAGGTTAAGTTAGGTTAAGTTAGGTCAGTTTAGGTTAGGTTAATTTAGGATAAGTTAGGTTAGGATAGGTTAGGTTAGGTTAGGTTAGGTTATTTTATGTTAGGTTAGGATAGGTAAGGTTAGGTTAGGTTAGGTTGGGTTAGTGTAGGATAGGTTAGGTTAGGTTAGGTTAGTTTAGGTTAGGTTAGGATGGGATACTTTAGGTTAGGTTAGGTTAATTTAGGTTATGTTAGGTTAGGTTAGGATAGGTTAGGTTTGGTTAGGTTAGGTAAGGTTAGGACAATTTAGGTTAATTTAGGTTAGGTTAGGTTACGATACGATACGAAACGATACGATACGATAAGATACGATACGATAAAATACGATACGATACGATAGGTTAGGTTAGGATAGGTTAGGTTAGGTAAGGTAAGGTTAGGTTAGGTTAGGTGAGGTTAGGTTAGGTTGGGTTAGGATAGGTTAGGTTAGGTTAGGATGGAATAGGTTAGGTTAGGTTAGGTTAGGTTAATTTAGGTTATGTTAGGTTAGGATAGGTTAGGTTTGGTTAGGTTAGGTTAGGTTAGGTTAATTTAGGTTAATTTAGGTTAGGTTAGGATAGGTTAGGTTAGGTTAGGTTACGATACGATAATAGACGGTTCGATATGATAAGATACGATACGATAAGATAAGATACGATACGATACTATACGTTACGATAGGTTAGGTTAGGTTAGGTTAGGTAAGGTTAGGTTAGATTTGGTTACGTTAGGTTAGGGTAGGTTAGGTTAGTATAGGTTTAGGTAAGGTTAGTTTAGGTTAGGTTACGATACAAAACGATACAATATGAAACGTACCATACGAAACAATACGATACTATACGATACGATACGAAACGATACGATACGATACTATAGGTTAGGTTAGGATTGGTTAGGTTAGGTTAGGTTTGGTTAGGTTAGGTTAGGTTACGATACGATACGATACAATACGAAACGATACGACACGAAACGATACGATACGAAACGATACGATACAATACGATAGGTTAGGTTAGGATAATTTAGGTTAGGTTAGGTTAATTTAGGTTAGGTTAGGTTAGGTTAGGTTAAGCTAATTTAGGTTAATTTAGGTTAGGTTAGGTTACGATAAGATACAATACGATATGATACGAAACGTTACGATACGATACGATACAAAAAGATAGGTTATGTTAGTTTAGGTTAGGTTAGGTTACGATACGATACGAAACAATACGATACGATACGATACGATAGGTTAGGTTAGGTTAGGATAGGTAAGGTTAGGTTAGTTTAGGTTAGGTTAGGTAAGGTTAGGTTACGATACGATACAATACGAATCGATACAATACGAATCGATACGATACGATACGATAGGTTAGGTTAGGATAGTTTAGGTTAGTTTAGGCTAGGTTAGGTTAGGTAAGGTTAAGTTAGTTTAGTTTAGGTTAGGTTACGATAGGATACGATACTATACGAAACAATACGATACGAAACGATACGATACGATACGAAACGATACGATACGATATGATACGATAGGTTAGGTTAGGATAGGTTAGGTTAGGTTAGGCTAGGTTAGGTTATGTTAGGTTAATTTAGGTAAGGTTAGGTTAAGTTAGGTTAGGTTAATTTAGGTTAATTTAAGTTAGGTTAAGTTATGTAAGGTTAGGTTAGGTTACATTAGGAGAGGTTAGGTTAATTTAAGGTAAATTAGGTTAGGTTAGGTTAGGTTAGGTTAGGTTACGATAAGATACGATAAGATACGATACGATACGAAACGATACGATTCAATACGATGCGATATGATACGATAAGATACGATACGAAACGAAACGATACTATACGATACGATGCGATACGATACGATACGAAACGATACGATACGATAGGTTAGATTATGTTAGGTTAGGTTAGGTTAGGTTAATTTAGTTCAGGTTGGGTATAGGTTAGGTTAGGTTTGGTTTGGTTAGGTTAGGTTAGGTTAGGTAAGGTTAGGTTAGGTTCGGTTATGTTAGGTAACGATACGATACGAAACGATACGATACGATACGATATGATAGGATA
>PNEQ01047605.1:0-43005 GCA_003012365.1 Medauroidea extradentata
AGGTGAATTTAAATTAACATGTCCCCAATTACTAAGTTATTGAATTCTGTTGCATCATACCGGACACCTGACAAACTCACCCTGAAAATGGCATATAGCCTGTTAAGAAAGATTTACATAATATAAATTTAACTAAGAAAATAAAAACACTTTATAAATACTTAAACAAGATGGGGAAGTGGCTGAACACTTCACAATATTGAATATTTTTAAGCATGTAAATTGCTTAAATAATACCATTTTGCTCCTTGATAACCCAGTTTTTCCCTGGAGGAGGACTCCCAAATCCCCCAACTTTAATTTTTAAGAACGGTGACCTCCCGCCTCCAAAACAAAAGTTGGGATCCGCCCCTGCATAAGTTACGCACAAAAATTATGTACGCAAAAAACATTTTACGTCTATTGGCGGAAGCTGGAATTGCGTGTTGTCATGAGATTACTTCTATGACAGTATGGCCATTGTTGTCCGCACAGGAAAATAGATGAGTAAACACGCGCGTCTTGACTGAGTGGCAGGATGGAGGCAAGGTCGAGGGGTCAGACCCCTCGCCATTCACCAAGGCGATACGGGCTCGATTCCCGGCGGGGTAAGTCCCCAGATTTTCGCATGTGGGAGTCGTGCCAGACGATGCCGCTGGTCAGCGTTTTTTCTGTGGGATCTTCCGTTTCCCCCTGCCCATTCATTCCGGCGCTCTTCCATACCCACATCATATCACCTCTCACCAGCGCTGAAGACCTCAATGTTAAGCGCTAACCAAAACCTCTTCACTCACTCGAGACAGTGGACTGATAGAGACGTCACTTGGCTGCCTGCGCAAAAAGAAGATAAATGCATTTGTACATCGCAGCATTGTGGACGTGTACATGAAGTTTACTAATGTTTAAAAATCCATGTATAATAAATTTCATACATTTATTTGCATCGTTGCAGCAATGTGTTGATTTAAAACCGAACATGGAAAACTAAATCAGTAAAAAACGTCATTCTAATAAGAAAATTAATGTCAGCATTAATAATGATAAGTATCTCTCACGCATAATGTAACAGTTATTTTATAAATTAGTAAAATGACGACGTGTGTCTCTACTCTATGTAGCTTCTCAGGTTTGTCCACTAACATTTAATCAGAACGTAACGAAGATATATTATACAAAAATTACATATCATGCAGCAATATTCTAATGTGGTTCTTGTTTTTAGTATTTGTGTTACCCCTAATTAGTGTTAAAACATGTGATCAAATAGTAGAGAAAATATTTGATACAAAAAATATCATGTTTTACCTATATGTGACAAAATATAAAAGCACATCGTCCAGGTAGCAGTCGAGACCAGTGGTGTGTTTTGTCCTTTGAAGTTCATTAATTGTATTTTCAAATTAACTACTCCAGCATATAGTTAGAAATCTGGGAAACTGAACAGTAAAAAGTAGAATAAGACTATATAAATTACATTATTATTGTTTCAACTATTTTTTGTGGTTCTGCAAATATTTAAAAAATTTGTATTGTACGTGGAGGTATTCTTTACAAACTAAACATTGTATATGTTTGGAACTGATTTCTGCAAATAAAAAAACCATGGCTTATAGCCTAAATTAGTGAAGTGCATATACACATTTTGAGGATAATGTCTTTGAAGTATAATTTGCTGTTTACAAAAAAATTGATGAAAAACATTGAAATATGAATTAATAAGCAATATGAACCAAATTAGTTCCCAGGTTAAAAATGTTCATCACTTTAGCTATCTCCGTGCATATGCCCAGTCTTGCCAATCCAGCTATTCCAAATTCCACAGACACAACTAAATTCCATACAATTTGGCAGAGAAACAACTGTGACAACTTGCCTTATTGCCCCCTCCTTCACTTTATCCCCTTTTTTTTGGGTCCGCGGCGTCTGAGTGGTCAGACCACTAAACTCCTACAAATGCGATTCGGGTTCAATCCTCGGTGGGATCGGTCACAGATATTTCGCACGGGTAAAAACGTGGCGGTAGTTTCCTTTGGCCGGCTGGTTTTTTCGAGGATCTCCTGTTTCCACTGCATTTCTTATTAATCACTTCTCTATTGCAGGATTTCATTTCATCATTCAGGGTATGCAGGTGCCTATGGACGGCTAATCAGTTGCTTGCACTCGGATTACGGTACCCTGTCCTCAGAGTACTTTTCCCCATTAAAAACAAAACAAATAACTTTACCTTTATTAAGACATGGTAGATAAATAAACGATGAAAACATGAATTGATTTATACGCTATTTTCGAAGACAATATGGATAAAATACTCAATGACAATCCTAGACAATGTCATTTGCCAACTTCATCAGTAAATATTATCCAAAATTACTAATTCGTTAAGTGTGATATCTTCCGCCGCAGTTAAATGCACGAAGTTCCGGCTTCAGAGATTGTGCCTCGGAAGTTTGTAACACTGTAAACTATTTTGTTTAAAACATTGGCTAAAACTATTGACTAGGATTGCTATTGTTTAATTTTCCCAAATTGGCTTCAAGAATCCTACAGTTATAGATTAATGCTTTTAGCTTTGAATTATGTACCACACGGCTCTTACCAAACCTCTTTTCTGAACACCTAATGGTTATCTCTCTCAGCCGCGAACATAAGAAGCATAAAACAAACCAGATGGCCTTTGAACTATGTAACCGTTTTACACACATTCAATGATCCCAAAATTTTCACTGTCACTGTTTTAGCGCCCTCCTCCCCTCCTTCCTCCAGCACACAGACCTTCTTTTCTTTACGCGCCTTGCTCACCTATGTACGATGAGTTTAACAGAACAAATTTTTGGAATATATTGTTCCTGAGATTTTGATTTCAAGCATCCACTTTCATGTTCAATAATAATTCTTGAATTATTTCATATTTAACACTACATTCATAAATTATAAATAAGAAAAATAGTTTTTTCAACAGCACATCCCCCACATATCTCACATAGCCATTCATTCCATTCAAATTTTACAAACCATTTTCAAATTCAATACATATTGTGGAATTCCACACACTTTGGCAACACTGTATGGAAGCGCCACTTATAACTGCATTCTTTGACGCACGGGAAAACGAATTTTTCCTATCCACACGGAAAAAAAAAATTGTTAGTGGGCACAAAATATTTTGTTGGTATTCACCTTGTAAGATTATTTTTGTAGTGACAACAAAAAAATAATAAACACATCACATCCTTTTTACTATCAAATACAGGGACAGTTAAACACAGCATAACAAAATACATGCATACTTGTTATTCATTGCGACTTAGGCACTGAATTTAAAATAGTGGAATGAGACGAAAACCTTTGTGAAGCAAATATGGTACCCAAGTTACATAGGTTTATTTATGAATGTTTTCTGCCATAAATGGCCGATTCCTGGCATGCTTGAGGACTGTGTTGTAAAGACCCGACATACATAAAAAATGCACAGGCTGAACAGAAAAGTAAAGAGGACAAGAATAACGGTAGTAAATAGCATTCCTTACACTCACCTTTGTTTAATTTTTGCTGAAATTTTTGATTAGTATGTTCAAGAAAGGAAAACATTGATTTCAAAGACTTGAAAATATGCCTTTGTGACGTGAAAATCCCAAATTGTGCATCGGAATATGCCGAAGTAAAACTTATTTGTCTTTCTACAAGTTCAAATTGTGTTGTGATTAAAAATATAAAACAATACCTTTAGGTTAGTGAGCTTATATGAGATTATTTGTTTACTTTGTAGTGTCAAACTTATTGGATAAACATTTAAATCAAATAATAATTACTTACATAATGTTAATCATATTTATCTATGGTTTGTAAAATGTCTTTTTTAACGTTTAAAAGATGTATGAATTTTTATGAGACAATATAACTGTATGATTATTACGGGACCAAGAAATTACATTTAGTTACAATCGAGTTGCTAGCAAGATCCAGTGATGTTTAGTGAAAATGCTTAGTACTGTTATTTTTCGATGTACTTTGCTTGCTTTATATTCGTAACAACGTTAACCCTACTTATAAAACGGTAATACTTATGAATGTTAATGTCTAGTGATTTTAATTTTTAGGGTTGTGTTTCAGGCTTTACTTTCCAGAAACATCTGGGCTTTAGGAGAAAAGTTTTCCCTAAAAATTTTTAATTTTTACACTATCCCGTCCGATGGAAACTAACAGGTTTAGGGTATATTTCAATATTGTTAAATTTCAGTCTTGTTAAATGTTGAGTTTTTAAATGTTTCACAATGGGAAGACATGCCTGAATGCGGGTGCAAGCGACAAACGCAAAAATTTCTTTTTACCAGTGACGTTTTAGTATCTCTTTCAGTCGCTAAACTCACATAGTAATTATATTTATTCCGTCGTAAATGATTATCCAGATGAATAAATAATAATACAAATATTGTAACTGAAGTAAAAAAATTTTAATATTGATTTATTTTACGTTTTGGTTTGTTTTATGTTGGGCCATGTTCATTAAAAATAGCCGGCTTGATGAACTGCAATGTATTTGTTATCAATAAAACACATGTGTGATGTAACTCATTTCATTCCGTGTTGTAGTTTGTTTCGCCACACCAAGTACAAGGTTCAAGAGGAAACAAAAATTTGTACCATATTAAAAAGTGACAAACTGACGCGATAGAGCTGTTCCTATTCAAATGTGGAGTCTTACAAAACAAATCTCAAATGTATTACCAATATATATTTTAAAGATGCTCAGTTTTGTCATTGTAAACTGAAATAATTTCGCAGTTTAGGTACTTTCTCAAAGATTTTAAAATACGTGCATGACATACTGCGAAGGCGAATATTTCAGTATATGCTGGCATTTCAAATATGAAATTTGTATTTAGCTACCAAAAATTAGTGTTTTATTGTGCTTACCTAGTATGTAAATGAAGTACATAATTATTATAGCATTGGTACTTTATAAAATCCTAAAATATGAAAAAGTTTGTCTAAAAACTAGTTATATATAACTAACTACAGTCTTGGCTGCGGCTTCATCCGTTACTATTGTTAAAAATTTAAAAAAATTTAGTACCTTTTCTTAAAATTTTAAAGCAAACAGGGTACATTCCCTAATAGTTGTATATCATACTATGGCAGTTACGGTCGTTTAGTCCTCGGCTATGATTTTTTTACAAAAAAAAAATGAAGGAAATATTTGGGACAACGACTTTGGCAGGTATTCTGTCAAAATTTAACAACATTAAAGTAATTCAGGTTCGATTCACGGCTGGTTGGACTATAGTGTTTCATTAGGCAAATCTCACATTTCTCCCGTCCTCATTACAGGCACTGCTCTGTATCCAGCTCATGTCGCCCCTTACCGTCTCTTAGCTTGTCCCGTGGCAGCTGCATCCTCTATGCTTTTAACATGTCACAACTTTGTCATATACTTCAAATATAAAAATTTTCTGCTATTAACATGTGCGTACAAAATATCAGAAATTTCCTGTCACAATCTATCACAAGGGATGTTATAAATTTCCCTCACCGTGGACTTACATAATACCAAGGCATATCATCAGAATTCTTATGTGTGTATGGGTCCAAAACCAAAAAAGGTGTTTTCATGAATCCAATGGCGAAGAGTAACATCTTTTGAATTATTCATCCATAGCCGTGCTCATTTTGCATGAGTTTTGGAACATTTTACTTCCATTTACACACCTGATGTCAAATTTCAGGGGGAAAAAACTGAAATAACTTGTCACATAAGCTTCATTCCTATTCAAAAATCATCTCGTTACCTCCATGAGTTTACGAATTTCTGAGAATTATTTGGAAACACATTACATTTCTTAACGGCTTTTTAGGTAAAATTTTGAGGGAAAACCACCATGAAAGCAGTTTTTTTAAAAAGTATTTATGAAAGCTTGTAAGAATCAATTCGATATCTCAGCAGGTTGAAAAGTATTCTTTTAGAATACATTTTATGCTTTTCACCCTTCATTTAGAAATTTGAAAAAATCTAAAAATATTTTATGCTTATGAATATTCTGTGTTTTGAAGCAAAAATTATGTAATCTCGCCAAACTCATTTACTTCCTGTCACCACTTTACTATCCCATTTTAGAAAAATTCCTTCATGTTGGGAGTTTACGGCATGAGGGGAAGGCACCTGAAACATTACATGTGTCTATGTCCAAAGGTTTGGGCTGTGTGTGTTGATATGTCCGTGGCCACTCCACGTCACTCGTGGTTGCATGCTTGCGAGACTTCGCCTCCTTCCCCCCACCCTTTGTTTAGTCCGAGTAGGGAGAGTCCGAGCGATGAGAAGGGCGAAGCAGAAAGGACCACAGGAAAAAGCAAGATTTAAGGAGGTTCAAGCGGTGGCCGCTAGATGTCATAGCGCACAGCTGAATGAACTACACCCTCACCCTACGAAGGCTCGCTGCCAACTGGCTGCCAATGTCCGGCTCCCTGCGTTATATGCTATCTAACTGCGCGCTGATAGCATACAAGTGTGCATTTGTGGATGGTTTAAACCTATTTGCGGCTTATTCCCACACATGACTGAATTCCAGCGTGCACCATTGCCCGTAATGAAGTTCTTTTTGTTTTTATACTGACCCACTGCACCATCTGTAATGTACAACACCGTTTGTATGCCTGAATAAGTTTATTTATTTATTTATTTAGACACGTACAAAATTCAGCACTAGGCCGGTTTACAATTTTCCGTGTGTTATACATACACTACAATTTTTCTAATTAGTATTGTTTCAAAAAAATAATAATAATACAAAGTACATCTACGTCTCTTACAGAGAAAAATTAGTAATTGTCAAATTACTAAACATAGAGAAAATAAAATTTAAAACAAAAGTATGTATGGTAAGACAAGTGTTCTTACACTTATAACAGCACTAATAACATACAATTATACAATACAGTTGTCCACTATTTGATATCTACTGTAATAATGTAAATAATATTTTATATATTGAAAAAACTGAGATAGTTTACAAATCGAGCATAATTAACACTGTAACTGCAGCTGGCTATTAACTTTTTTGTTGTTTGTGCAGAATAGATCGATACTGTTTTTTAAATACAGCAGCTGATGTGTACTGCTGGAGATTGTCTGGAATGTCATTCCAGAGTCGGCAAGCTTGGTAACTAAATGATTTTTCATAAATTTTTCGTTGGTGCTTGGGAATTTGAAGGTTATTTTTGTGTCTGGTGTTATATCTGTGTGTTAAAAGATTGTTAATTGATTTTGGTGTACAAATAAGTCGGTAGCTTGTTAAGTTTAATATTTTTTAGTTGTGTAACAAAGTGAAATTTGCATCTATTGTACATATTGAGCCAATTTGTCCATGATAAAGGTTCGCTGATGTGATTATTTTTCTTTATACAATATATATATCTTACACATGCGTTTTGGAGCTTTTGAATTCTGTACTGTTGCGTTTTATCCAAGCAAACAAACAACCCAGCGCAATAATTAAAAAGTGAAAGTACAAGGGAGTCACAGATTTTTATCTTAAGTTGTTTTGGCAAGATCTTTTTGAATTTGTATAAGTGTCTGAGCCTGTAGTAGCCGGTTTGAATACAGGCGAAAACATGTTTGTGCCATGTGAGGTTTTCATCAAATATTATCCCTAGGTTCCGATAATGATGACAGGGCGAGACAGGGATGCGATTTATAGTAATTTCGATGGGAAGACTAATTTTGTTAAGATTTTTTGGTGTCCCTATTGTCATGTACTTACATTTCCCAGCATTTAGCTTAAGTCCGTTTTCAATGCACCAATAGTGTAGTCAGTTTAAATCATTAATTCTGTCTATGGCTTGGGAAGTTTCTTCGACTGGAAAAGATATCAGTAATTGTGTATCGTCTGCGTACTGATGACATTTCATATGCTTAAAACAATCTGGAATTCCCAGTATAAAAATGGAAAACAAAAGTGGTCCCAGTATAGAACCCTGTGGTACCCCAAGCATGTTATATATATTAGTAGATGCTAAATCTCCTTCGTTAGTGCGTACGTGAACTTGCTGTTGCTGGTTCGTTAAATATGTTTTAAACCGCTTAAGTACGAATTGCGACAAACCGATTTCAGCTAGTCGCGTCAGTAGCAATTCGTGATTTAAAGTATTGAAAGCATTTGTAAAGTCTAGAAACAATAAGATTGTAATTTTGGAATCGTCAAATGCTCTGTACATGTCGTCAATTATATCCAGAAGAGTAAAGTAAGTGCTATGACCATAACGAAACCCTGATTGCTTTTCATACGCTTTATTATTGACCAACATGTATTTCCTTTTTGATGATAAACAAGTTTTTCAATGATTTTTTAGGTACCTGGAAGAATACTTATTGGTCTTAAATCTTTAAATTCTAGCGGTTGGTTGATTTTAGCTACTGGGATAATCTTTGATTGCTTCCACTGGTCAGGAAAGTCAGAGTTCTGTAGGGAAAAATTGATAATGTAGCAGTTCCTCAAACTTTGACAAACCTATCTTTAATTCTGGGTGAGTTTCCTTTAATTTTCAATACAGTTCCTTTAAATTTCACAGTACTAATCACTTGGGAACTTTTTCCTTTATGCCTTGTACTATTACTGACAGACAGTCTTTCATAACTGGCATGATTCAGCTGTTTTCATCATCATTATAAAAATCTTTCACCATTGCTTTACATTCCTCAGTTAACATGTTTTTAGGTTTTTTATTTTCAACTTTAGGCAAAATGTCATATTTCTCTGTTAACAATCTACAGTTTCTTGCTAATATTGACTGACATGGAATTATTCTTGAATTTTTTGATAGCCCCAGGATTTGGGAGCTAGACTTAGAATTTTAATTTTTTCTTGAGTTTTTTTTTGCTAAATCTGTTTTTACTTTGAGCTCTTCTATTAAATTCTTGTATTTAAAAGCCAAGTCAGTAGTAGTTGCTATATCCTATTCAAAAGACTGTGAGAGCTTTTTTGAAACTGCAGTTGATATTTTTTTTTTTACTTTATTTTTCAAAGCAACTGGTCTTTTTTCATTGCAAGGTTTTTTTAATTTTTAGTGGGGAAGTACCAAGAACAGAACAGACTTCATTAACTGATTCGACTACAACACATTTAGGTTCAAAAACTTCATCTACATCAGAAATAGGTGTATTGTAATTGCAGTGTTTAATTTTGGAGAAGCAATTAGTACACAAACACTTAACCAGGAACAAGTGACAGGTTGTTTGCCTGCATATCTAACATAATTTGCCGAAGTGACTTCTTTATAGGTTTCTTGTGTACATTAAATGGGCCTGAACACACTTTACCATATACATGTGAAAACTTTTCCAGAAGTTTTTTTTTCATGATATGTACACACACTATTTAGGTCTTCAGATCCAATCCTTAATTTTAATTAATTTTGTTCATCAATGTCAACTTCATTAATTTCTTTAAATTTAGATTCTCTTGAGTATGATAGTTTATTACAGTTTTCTTGTATGAGCAGACGTACTGAACACTCCATTTTCTTCACAGTTTAAATTTAAATAACAAATAAAACATTTGCACAAGTACAAATAGCTCATCACTTTCTTCAAAATAATTAACTATAAAATAACAAACACTGTTGGATAACAAACAATTTTACCCAGGAGCACATCACACAACACCTACATGTTGAAGACGTGACTATAAACAACGCTCACTGCTAATAGAACAGGCATGGGCCGGCTCGGCCAGATATTGCATTGCAAGTTAAGACTTGTTCTGATTTGACATGTCCGCAGCTTCCTGTCTCAAAGAATAATGACATGTTTACCTTCTGTGGAGATGCGCTTACAATGTCTAGTCAGAATTGGAATATATTTATGTTCCTAATGTGTAATGGTAATATGTACAGTGTCAAAGTTTTTTACATACAGTGAACCCTCGATAACTCTGACTAAAAGGGGGAAGAAGCTGTCCGAGTTACGATTTGTCCATGTTATCGAGGGGTGTCCGAGGAGGTGGGGTAATCAGTCATTAATCACAAGAAACGCTGAGAATTTAGTACGCTATTATTTCTACAAGCAAAAGAGGCTGCAATAAATACTGTTTTGTACATAAATAACGTATCAAGTTACGGGAGGGCCGCCATGCAGTGAGAAAATTAACGTAACGTGGAGGACTATGAAAGAATGTCAAACAATTTGGGCAGTCAGATCTTTATTTATTTTTTTATGCTGCTACTTCTGGCTGATCCCTTTTTTATCTCTGTGCTAGAAGCTGGCACCAGGCACCCTTCTATCACATAAAAGTTTACATCTAGCTGGTGACAGCCAATGTGCCTGCACGTGTGAGAGAGATAAAAAATGATCGTTGGAGATAAGCTAGGGAGGTTGCGAGCGGAAGTAGTCAAGGTCAACCGGTACAGTCTCATGCAATACAAACTCCGCACGTGACCACACGCATCTCACACAAGATGTTTACGTTGAAAAATACCTTATGTCCGTATGTAACAACGTAGGGGCAGCAGCCAGCTGCTAGCCTGAGAGCCTGATAGATACTCTACCCTACTACAAAGTTACAAAGGTATAAAAATAATTTTCCTCGTATATATGAATAAAAACGGTACTGTAATTAACAATCCTTCTGGGTCACTGTACATTATGTGAACACATTTTAACACTACTAATTTTAAAATGTAATTTTATGTAAATTGCATTATAGAACACATACTTTACAGCTTTATTCTTACACAAATTGTCATATTATAAAGCAATAAAATTTTAATCATGTTTTACAGTTACCGTATTTACTCGCGTAATCGCCGCATATTTTTGACCAAATTTTAGGCCCAAAAAATGGGGTGCGGCCATTATAAGGGGCTTTCAAAAAAATTACCTTCTAAAATTTTTTTGGTGTAGAATATAACAAATGTACATGTTTTCTGTATTTACTCGTTCATAACGTGACCATTTCTTCTAAAATAAAGAAAAAGATTTTGTCTGTGTATAGTAAACATGGAAAAATCAAGACTACAAAATCTTGTTAATCCATTCATGTGTGTCCCTCAATGAAAATCGTTTAAAATTATCCCGCATAAGATGTTTACATTTTACGGTCCATTACATGGACGCTATTATTTCCCGTGAAGTAGTTTACAAACAAATCCGATTCACGCTTAAAACGTTACAACTCTCCAGACGCCGTTATGTTATCAACAGAGCATCATCAACCAGCGAGCGTGACTCATCGTGTGCGGCTTGGGCATGGATGCTGTGTTGTTCTGTCACCACCCACATTGGCTCTTGAAAACATTGTTGTTAAAGGGTCGTAAAACCCTCTCACCGATTTTTCTACATCGCAATGCAAAGCAATGATTTTTAATTTTATTTTTAATGTCCGGGACAATTTGTTTTGCAACCCTGAATTCATTGTACATACCAGAACAAAATAATTTTCCGTTTATGTGTCATTGTAACCCGTAGTTACAGTGATTTCCCAAGTACCACACTGAAATGTTTGTTTACGACACACGTGCGTGCCTGGCTCGCAGGACGAAGAGGGAGGAAAGATAAAGAAGTGAGAGGTCGGCCTGCTGCGTTGCATCTTTACTCGCGCGTCGCGCACCTCGCTAGCAACATTTTACCACACGGAACTTGCCAGATATTTACTGTGGGATTATTAAAGGCTAAGTAGTGATGGACGACTACGTTATAAAGTTTAATACTGTTCTAAAATATACTGTGAAGAATTTAAATCTAGCAGAAATGATTTTTTATGTCTTTTAACCAAAAAATAATTAATTAAAAATTATTAAAATTTTTTTAAAAATTCTGTCGGAGTTATCCGATGTCCGGGACATCGAGGTCCGAGTTATCGAGGGTTCACTGTATTAAATTTTTTTTCCCTAAAAGGACTTAAAAAACAACTCAATGTTTTTATTACTTTAATATCTACTACAAGGAGTATACCTCACAATTTTTTCAGAGTTTTATCACCAGTCCTACATTAAAAATTAAAATAATTGACATAAAAAATTACAATTTTTCAATTTTTACGTAGTTAAGACAATTTTTATAATGGACTGAAAAAAAACAGGATGATAGTTTGTACAATTATTACTTATACTAGGCTAATACAAGAAAAATTATCGACTTTGGTACTGTTCTCCTTCATAATGTAAAAAAATTGAGAATATCGGAAAAAACTCAAATTTTTTGGCCTAATTCCAGAGGTTCTGCAACCCAGAAATTAGAAAAAGTTTGTATAAACAATATATGATTTAAAGCCACATCTTTTTAGCTTTAATATGAGACCAAGTTCGGCTTTCTAGGTTAATTAGATAATTAATGACAGCCAATTACAAAAAGTACTAAAAAGGCAAATTTTAGCATACAATTGTATCTATTAATGCGTTTATATAAAAAATTATATTAACTAAAAATCTTAAAAAAAAAAAAAAATACATTTTTGGTATTCTAGATAGTATGTTCCAACAAACTACAAAATACTGTGAAAATCTAAAATCATGCAGCTACTAAATATTTCAAATTTTGTTGATTTAAAATGGAATGACCCAGCTGAGTTGTGTGTGCAACAGTCAGTTGCATCAGAGCAAAACTGAGCTTATTTCATGGAAACTGTTGTAAAAAGAAATGAGAACACAAGTTTCAAAAAGGGGGATTCGTACACAAGGCAGACTATAATCACTGTTCCAGTTTTTTTTTACTTTTTCTTTCTTTCTTTCTTTCTTTCTTAAATCTGCACTGTTCGTGTATTGTTTTCGGTGTCTTCTTTACAGACTATGTTCATATCATAATATATTGGAATTACATTTAATGTACAGTAAACCCTCTATCTGACAACACTGCACGGTGCCAGATAATTATGTTGTTAGATCGCAGCTGTTGTTAGTCCCGAGGTAATTAACTTTGATTTCCCCTTCCCTCTCCCATTTATTTATTTTTTAATTTTAAATTGAAATTTTTTAAAAGTTAACGTAGAATAACTAACTTAAAATAAACACTTCTTCATTTAAATTATATTTTAATATAATGAAAAGGTGTCTTCCAAACAAAATGGTACCCCATAATCCGAAAAGTACACTCCCTGTGTATCCAAAAACTTAAAAAAACAAGCGCCACAATGTTTTGTGTCGAGAATAATGCTCATACTTGATCACGTTGTTGTGACACTGGGTCACGTCTTTGGACGTGTTTGTGGATCAACTCCCACTTCACTATAGCTTGTGGCTGGACAGCACAAGTTGGGCTACTATGAGAATGGTGCCTAGGAGGAAGGTGATTCACTTCAGGTTCGAGGCCCAACAGGGAAATCTCTGTGCGCACTGCATTGTGCTATGGGTTTGGCCATAGAGCAGTGTGTATTATCTAAGGAAGTCTAGAAGGTCATGCGAGCATGGAGGTTTTCTAGTAGGTCCGGATTGAGACTATAAAAAGGGCTGCATTCAGGGATTTTTAGCAGTTCTTAACCGGTCTTTGCAGAGCTAACTCCTCTTGGCCTGCATGGTGGCAGTCAGTTAGCTCAGTTGGAATAGTCTGCTGGGGCATTGTTGGGGTGGTGCGACAGAGTCGACCCCCATAGTAAATGGTGATAGGGAGTGTGAGCGCGCATGAGTGTAGGGTAGACTGCCGTGCAATGGCAGTGCGCTTATCACCAAGTTGGGTGCACGTGGTAGGGACTACAATGGTAATAAACTGGAACTATCATAATAAGGAATTTTCTTCCAGTAGTTCGTTCTACCCCGTCCTCTTCTGCAGGAAGAAAGGAGAACTTGGAGCGGCCGAAGAAGACACACCCAACACGCACGCTTACGGGAGCTTGTTATAGGTCAGGAGTAGGCGCTGCCAGTAGGGCTCCACGGCCTCGCTTCCATAAGGGGTTGAGTGTCGCTGCACTGGAGTCGAGGCCGTTGATAGTGTGGTGGCTACAACGGGCCTGAGTTTACAAACAGAGAGAAGCTATACGGGAACCACCACCACCAACAACACCCGTTTCCGACAACGTTCAGCATAAATATTAAGTAAAAATGACTTAACATAAGGTAAAAAAAAAAATTGTAGGCTATTTAAGTAAGAAATATCCTATAAAAACTGAAAACGACTTCATGTCGCAGGGAAGAAATATTGTTCACCACGCGCAACGTAACTCCTAGCGCCGCTGGCCTACTAATTGATACCACATAAGTAAATACAACCTTTCTTTTTCACCGTAAAATAGGGTAGAAGAAATGTAAACACAACTTCTCATCGGTTCAAGATAAAGCTTGAGTACAGTTAATTTTATGTGTTACGAGTGATAATAAAATTAAAACCTTATCAGCCCATGTGTAACATACGGGATTAATTGTATTTGCATGATAGGCTGTTTTTACACTGCAGCAACCTGCACAGCCACATGCCTCACGTGCCGAGTGATCAACAACACAGCGGAAGTTGTCAAGGTGAAGTACTGTTTAGAGATAAGGATAAAGCAACGCTCAGCAATGTGGCTGGGGGTGGCAACAAGCAGGGAGCTATGTGGCCCTAATCACCACCCCGCCGCTCTGCCTTGCCTTCTCAGCTCCCTACAGTAGGTAGGTATTGTCCAAGCTCAATTCTAATATGCACAACCTGATGTGAAGCTAGAGAATTATAAAGATGAAATAGCGCTGAATTGTTTTTGTTTTTGCTTCTTTAACTGACTTAGTGTCATGCTGGTCTTTTTTTTTCCACCCTGCTGTAATGACGAGAAAAAAAACCTTTCTTCACCGCAGAGGAAAGACAAACAATCGGCTCTGCTTTGCGGCCAGACAGGATGCGCTTCTTGCACCTGACTCTCAGACAGTGGGTGGTGCCAGTATGGCTGCAGCTGCGATGAGTGACGACGTACACTAGACAAGGCACAGAAGTTGATGTGCACGCACACAGCACAAATTGGCTTGCTGGCTGTGGTGGGGGGAGTGAATGGCGTGGACAGTCAGGAGGGGTGTTATCTATTTTTAGCAGTGTCTTTCTTCCAGCACAGCACTTGCATGAAGGAATGTGAGAGAGGAGTGCAGGGAGGAGGAGATAAGGCAACCTTAGTCATCAGGGTTCACATATGTTGGTGTTGCGCGGGTGGCTTAACTCACCCAGTGCACGCTTTAACTATTCCAGCTAAAGTTTCTAACATTTTTCACAGTTTTTTTTTTCCCACAGTTACACATTACCAATTTATGAAAACTGCAGTATGTTATTGTTTAATGTACCCAAATTTATTTTTAAGTAATGTTTTACTGCGATCTATTGCACTTTTCTTAGCTTTGACCAACTTTTAAAATATTTATTTTTCTTTTTCCAGGGTTCCTGTAAATTATGTCATTAGATCACTGATGTCGTTAGATCCTATGTCGTTAGATCGTGGTTTACTGTATTTCTTTTTGTTGTAACAATTAATTCTGGCATTCCCTTTTTGTTGTATCTTATATTATTTACTAGTTTTAATAGTTGTGAGATTTTCATTGACTTATCCACATTTGCTTTCAATAGTGTGTTTCCAAATAACTGTTTAATTTTTTTCTTCCCAGAATAACATTGTGAACAATGTTTTAGTAAAATCTAGCACCAAAATAAATCAAGACAGTTTGGATTCTCCCTAATGAGCCAAATCTCTGTTCTCCACATATACAGTACATCAAACTGTTTTAATGTGACGTTTTAGCAACAACAACTCCCAAAGGCCAAGGGCCTGTTATTCTCTAGCTCCCCAAAAGCCTTCTTAAAGGCGCTAAGAACCCATTCAAAAACGGGGCAAGTTTCTACCATGTCGACCAACAATTGCTTATAGTGGGTTAGTGAGCAAAGAAGGCATACATTCTCGAGCAAAGAAAAGTATACATATCTAGTTTTCAATAATGTATATTACCAATTAGTCCAGTCATTATAGTAAGTTCACTTCGGAATTCGAAATACCCAGCTGTAAGTCTGTAAATACTTGTATATTGACACCCTAAAAGTTGTATCAAAACCTACATATGGTAGGGTGTACGCAACTATTAAATTTCAAGGTCAAAGGTCACAAAAATCGGTTTTTTGCACTTTTTTTGTAAATATCTCATTTCCTATGGGTTGTTTGCTATTTGTATTTATTATGAATATTGTAGAATACAAAATTCTGTACAAATTTTGTTTAAAAAAAATTTTTATACGGTGAACCGTTTTCGAGATAGAGGGCGGAGAGCGCGCAGAGTTGCAGAAAATTGTATTTAGCAAATCTTCTGGAGCAGGTGGTAAAATTGTCATGATAGGCTCCAGAAAATCGTTTCGCATTGCCCAACCCCATACCGGGGGGTTCCAAATCATGCCCTAACCAAGTTTGAACTTGATAATATACACGTTTGAAATGTTGATGAGCAGCTGCACTTGGTGGAATATTTGAAAGCTGCACAGGTTTATTAAGTTTTGTAGACCTGACGTAATGCATATAACGAAGATGATCGAGATTTTTCACAGATTTCGGAGCATTATAGACTGCCAATAAGGTTTGAGTTCCACTCTCAAATAATCTCTGGGCCGAACAATTTTCTTCCTCAAATGCTGCTGCTAGTTCATCCAAATTTGTCAGTTTCTCAAAAACTTTTAAAAATGATTTTTTTTCACTTTTTAAAAAGTGCAGAAGTTGTGTCACAGCCACTTAATGCGTGCAGAAATAAAATATGTGTTTTGGAATGAGGATAATTATCAAAACTTTTAGTCAAGTATATCTCAGTTTTTACATTTCCTTTCCCAACTTTTTTAAAGAAAATTTCTTGTTCGTAAGACAGTGTATGCCCAATTAAAATGACAAATCAATATCTTGTCCTGTTATAACTGCAGTTTTTTCAGACTTTGATTCTTCAATTGCAGTTTCAACAATAAGAACATCCGCATCATCTCTGGCTTGTTTAGTAGTAATATTTGCAGCTTGTAATTTTTCAATTAACATATTAATGAGCATATCTTTGTTATTTCGATTTGATAAAAAATTTTCTTGAGTAACTGGTACAACCATTGTTTCATCGAAACAGACTTCATACGTTTTTGAAAGTGCAGCAGTTCTTCTCTGCTGCTCCATAGCTTTTACGTTCTTACTGTAGTCTGAATATCCGTCAAATACAACAATTATTTTGGAACTGTAATGACTTGGTAAATAATTCATGTATTTATAAAAAATAATAGAAAAAGTATCTTCTCTGCCCCATACAACATGATGAAGAAGATGCACTTATATATTTTCTATTTAAAATGTCATTAGTGTAAATGGGGATATAATTATATTATGATTTAAGTTTTTCCATTAATTATTTTTTAATTTTAGGAAACAGTTATCAGTATTATTGAATAGATATAGATTTAATGCATGAAGAAAATGATAAAATATAACATAATAGTTACTAAAAATTGACAAATATTTATAATCATTGATTTATCGATAGTTCATCAACTATATATGGCACGTTTTCGACCGGAGGCACCGGTTGACCTGAGGTGATCCTGTGACCTCGCGCTCCCCCCTCTATCTCGAAAACGGTTCACCGTATAAAAATTTTTTTTAGACAAAATTTGTAGAGAATTTTGTATTCTACAGTATTGATAGTAAATACAAATAGCAAAAAACCCATAGGAAATGAGAACACCCTACCATATGTAGGTTTTGAGACAACTTTTAGGGTGTCAATATACAAGTATTTACAAACTTATAGCTGGGTATCTCGAATTCCGAGATTCTTACCTAATTTAAGCTTAAATGACTGGACTAAATTAAATTTCACAGCAAATAAAACTTACCATTCACAAATACAGACTCACGAAACACAGAACTTCAAGAGAATTTCCGGCGATTATACACCTCTATAGCAGGTCACAAGATTCCTTTGGAGTGCACAACTCGTTTGAACATATTTACAATAACTCGAATCACATTATTTCCCATTTGACTCGCGAACTCCATGCTCCCAACATGCATTTGTCGCACAATTGCACCTCTCGTGAAGAACCCTATCCAGACCAGGGAATAGTGCTTGGGATCTTAATGCTTATTTCTTCCAGTAAATCCAACCTTCACGCCTTGAAAATCCAAAAGACGTTCATAAATATTATCTAAAGCACCCTTGCGCCTTCACACTGGCAAATGCATGCCCGGTTGTAGTCTTTTCTCGGATTTCCCCAAAACTATGAATTGGCGAAGGTTTACTCACCGAGGTTCCGATGGGCCCAAACACGCGGACGCCAACTCACCATACACTGAGGCAAGCATATTCATCCAGTAACCAGCTATGCCAGTCAGCCAACAGTGCCTACATCAGTCAATATGATTGAATGCTCCAACACATCATTGCAGGCGACGTCCGCCCACGGCAACATACACTCACTACCAGGAACTGTAATCTTACTAGCTCAATGTCCAGCCTGAGAGTGGCCTTTCCGCTGCACCTGCAGTAACACAGTGGTTCGACCCCCTCCCCTCCGCCACTCTTCCTACCTACAGCGCCCCTGCCGGCGGCCGACGGGACAAAACTCTCTCGCCTCCCCCAGGCCCTCCCCTCCATGGCCAGTTCAGTGGCAGGTCCGACGGGATAGAGGAAGCTATAGCTCCGTCAACCGGGGCGAAACCCCTCAGAGAAGCGGCAGAAGCAGACCACCACTCAAAACGCAAAAGAAGGAAAAGGAAGCCCTAACTAAAGGAAATAACCCTGCACAAAAACAAGGGCACACATTTGACATGAACCAGACGTCCACGTATCTTGCTCAGACTGTTTGTCCTGCTACAATTTGCCCACTACCCTGGCGCCAGGTACAACAGATGCAAATATGATAATTATCGGCCGCACCGCTAATTAGTATATCTCTCGGAGCACCTCAGACATTAGCTAGGGTGAGTGAAAGTGCGCGAGTGGGATACAGATAGGCAGAAATACATTAATAATTATTTTCATTTAAATTTAGGTCGTTGACAAGTTATTTAATTTTATTATTGGATTGTTTTAATTTTACTAGAGTGTCCTGAATAATGTAATATGTTTTAACTATTAATTGCATCAAGTGTATTCATATGTTCACCATCACCACTTCATCTCATTTCGTTTTGTTGTGTTTTGGCGGGAGATGCTGCGCCCTCTATGCGCCATCTCCCAGAAGCAGGGTCTTGTCCGTCTGACCGCCGAGCAGGGCACACGTGCGGGAGAACTGCTCTTGCGCCGCCCCTGTACCTTGTGGAGTGCTAGTACATATTCAGTCATGTTCTGTTCAGGGGCCAGACCGCCGTCATTACTGCGGTTACAGTTTGTAGCAAATCTTAGTATCATTAAATTAATTAAAAATCAATAGCACGTTTCATTTCCATAATTCCCGTGTATTTCAGTATCGAAGAGGCGTGGCCCAGGCCTAAACAAGGGCTAAGAGAGTGAGTTTACACACCCAGGATTAAGATCGCCAACATCAGCAACGCTGTTTGGGGGCAGCCATATGGTCGTCGGCCACACGACCCGAGAGATGTCTCGTGCTCGCGTTTCGCCGAGCTAAAACTGCGGAACTGGCGCCTATGGGTCTTCCTAACCTTCCCCTGTACATTGTCCCTCGTTATTTAGCCCCCACGCATCTCAGTGTCACGTTATATTCAAAAAAGGCCCACTCCAAACTCATTAAAAACCAAGGGAGACTGATCATTACAACATTAGTTTTCTTATGATTGCTTTAATATTTGTCATAAAAAACTTATATTGTACTCTCATTTTCAGAATTTTTTTATCATTCCCGAGATTCACATCATAAAACCACTGTATTTGTATAATTGGGATCGTACTGTGTTAAAAACCTAAGTGGTTTCAGTTTAAAACAAAATCTAGGAATGCAGCCCAGGTTATTAAGTCAAATTCAATTACCATATCACTAGGTGAGGGACGATTATTCCAAAATCTCATATAAAAGTTAAAAATGCAGTACGTTTACAGTAGTTTGCCTTATTTCCTTATTGTCCTAGTGCTTCCTACAACATTTTATGTTTCTTACTGCATGAATAAAAAATATTTGTTCTTTATTTTAAAGTATCATTGTTATTTTACTTGAATAACAGTCATTTGAACACCACAAGAACAAAACACTGCTTTGGTGTAACTGGATGAACATGTATAAAAAACATGTAATGTTTGAAAGAAAGCAGTAGGTTGTTGTCAGTTTGGTCTGCAACTCGTCTTGCCAGATTGGTCGTAATATAGAACAGCACGTTAGCTTCTGTGTGTGCATGTAATGTGGACAAGACAACCTGTTTAGTAAAGTCTATTGGGTTACATGGTGAAGGAAATGAAAGTGGAAGGTAATTGTAAGTGGAGTCCACCACCATTCACCCAGATTGATATATAAATGTGGAATTAAAATGTGCAAAATACCAGTGCATGTTCATGTGCATTGTTCAGAAGGATGACTACAAATTGCAGCATCATGCCATGTATTGTCTGATGTATTCCATATTTACCCATGTACAACTTATCCCCATGTAAGACCCGCTCCCCACATTTTCAACATACAGTAATCTCCCAAGTTAAGAAACCGTAGACTTATGAAAATTTGCAGTTACGAAAAAATTACGAAACTAATGGAGCGAGATTGCACCACATGGCCACCTTAGACAGCATTACTCATCTCTTTCTCTCTCTCTCTCTTTCTTTCACTCTCTCTCTCTCTCTCTCTCTCTCTCTGTGTGCATGTGTGTGTGCGCGCGCGCACGTGCGTCCCCCCCCCCCCCTTGACATAGCAGCTCGAACTTTTCCGACGGTGTCAAAAATATTATATTATATTTTTACCTTTAATATTTACCTACCTCACTTGTTTACATTTCTTGTTAACAATAGGTGGAACCAGGGGGGTGGAACCAGGGGGGTGGAACTCGAATAGGGTTAAAATTTTAAGCGTGTTCGTTGTCCGCTGAGGTGTGTGTGATATGTACCGAAAGGACACATCACTTATGTTAAAAAACAATAGTCTCAAGAAAGACTTTAAACTAAAATTCTAGCCCACCCCATTATAGAAGTAAACAAAGTCACCACAAAATTATGAAATTATTAAAAAATAAAGTGTACTGGTGTCCTCCCTCCACCCCCTCTCTATTTTTTCATTAGTTTATTGAGACACCATGTGGAGCGCTAGCATCGCATGGTTTTTTTTGTTAGTTCCACAAGTGACAACTTGGAGCGCTAGGTGAAACTACTAGCATGGAAAAAAGCATTTAGTTACTCATCTTTCCGTTAGGTAGATAATCGTTGGGTGGAACCAAAAGTATCATAATCTATGATAACCTCACAAGTGCAACACACATCCCCTAATGTCACAAATGTGGACGAACATAATATTTTTGGTTTTGTATTCATGACTAATTTCACCATTATAGTTTCAAATGTGTTTAACTGTTGTTCATCTGGTTTCAAGAAGCAATTTATTACAAACAGTAACTGTTGTAAACTCAAACATTACAGTGCATTTACCTCAGATAAACAGTAGACATGATGCCACTAATGAAAAACCAAAGGTTTTTGATACAGGACAGATTGCTTTCAGTAAGATATAGAATAAGTATTGTGTGGAAATTCCCTTCTGCTTAGGTGTAAAAATGTGCCTTTTTTACGCATTCATTTGTAAGCAAAATAAAATAAAGTGGAAGTAATAGTACATGGGGAATTTTATTTTGCCATTATGTGCACTTCTGAACACAGCTGAGCATCCTGCTCGAGATACAATACTCCTTTATGATAACTCATCAGGTTATCATGGGATTAGTGAATGTCTATGTCAAGTGAAATGCTTGCATTTAAAAAGTGAACCAGGCTAATTTCTTGCAAGCATTCAACCTCAACCCGGTTAATCTGTGGTGACCGGGAAAACCTGGTGACGTGATTGAGAGAACAAGTCTGACTGCACCACACACTTACTGTAAGTATCTCGTTAATCTTGTTAAGTTACTCTTTTTTGCTGTAACAAGTTTTTTTGCAAGTAGCATATTTTAATTTAAAAGTACCAGACCTGTTTTAAAATTATCGCTGTAAAAATATTACGGCGTATAAAATTGGTTACTACAACTGAATAATGGCTGTAAATAATAAACAAAGGAGATAAATGTCCTGACAAGAAGTGTGTTTGAAGTTCCTTAGGTACCTAACCTATAATTTCAACTAACGAAAAATTTGAGTTACGAAACTTGACTTCAGAATGTAACCTTTTCATAATTTGGGGGATTGCTGTGTTCTAAAGGGGAAAAAAAATTTTACTGTACTGTACAATTTGCCTTTTGTTCGAATTTGTAATTAAATACCTTTAAATACTATGGGAGTTAGAATATGTGGACTATGACTTAAAAACTAAATTACGCTCCAAAAGTAACGATAGTGCTCAGCGCTGTTCGTAGTTTTGAAGCAGCAACGATGAAAGCTTGGCCATGCTGTTGCATGGCATACGATGGTTGGCAATGGCATCAGCATTTACTGCACTCTGTCAACAGTTGTCTGTACTTAGAGAGCACACTGCACTGGTTTTTATCTCATTATTGGTTCCCCACGCCACCACACGCAGTGCATCAAGTACCTAGATGCTCGATCATCGGACTGGGTGAGCAGGACCAAAATAATCTTGGTGCATGCTGGCTTGGTGTCGCTCGGTACAGTCTGGCTGCTGCAAGCTCGGCACATCTCAACGGGCCAGCAGCTACTGAAGCAAGGCCACTGCCTTTGTCTTTACGGTAATGCTGGCGGTGCATATTTACTGTTTATGAGGTACAGTATGATATTAAAGGGCTTCACACGTTTCCTTAGTAATAAATCCTTATAGTCTGTAATTCTTGAAAAACCAAACTTTTTCAGGTCCCGTTTTTAAAAAAACTTTGATTTCCATGTGTAACACACACCCCAAATTTTCAATTTTGTTGTTTTTGCGAAAAAGTGTGAGGGTGGTACGTGGGTAAATACGGTATGTGAAGGGAGTTTGACTGGAATCACAGGTGTCCATATTGTTTATGTACTGATTACTGGGGTGTTAAGGCGGGACATCTGGGACGAAGTGCAAAGACTGTTGCAGAGGCACTGTCAAGAGAGTTTAAGGGGAGTAAGGGGAAGTGGAAAACATGTTGTCGGAGCTACCCCCACAACATACTGTCCTAAGTGGGTGGAGGAGAACGGGGCAGTAGTTTACCCTCACAAACCGGTCTTTCTACCCACGCTCCAGGCCACTTCCACTGCAGGTCAAAATACGTGCCACCATCTGGCACGAGAAATTCCACGCAAGGTCAGGATGGGGTAGCAAATGACAGACAATAGCCTTTCTACTGTGCCTGTTTCCGAGCCCTGGCCTGGCAGATAGAACGGTGCAGGCGACGTGTCCTAGTCAGTTTCCGACATGGATTTATAACCATAAGATAACATATAGGACAAAACATTAACATAAAGCAGAATCGAGCATGGTCATTTGCTTTTAGCATAAATATAGAGAATTATTTAATATTTGAAAAGCTATATTAAACTTCTCAAGTTTGTAGTCTACTATAGGCTCGAACGTTAACTAAGGATTTATCAGCATACGATGCATATTATGCTTATTTATAGTTGAATTGAGTGCAGTACGTGTATGTCCATTAATTATAATTGAATTGAGTGCAGTAAGAGTATGTCCAATGTACATGAAAATACAATAATGAAACAATTGTTTCATTTTTAAAACTGTAGCTATCACTCACCGAGGATTAAATGTGTAAATTTGGCCAGCATGAACAAACCATCATTTACACCATGTGAAAATAAATATTAACCTAAATAACAGCAACTTAACACATGGGAACATAATATTTTTGACAGTTTAAAGTATATATAATTAAACAGTATTTCATGTTTGATAGAATTTTTACAAAGTAATTTTTTATGTGGTACTTATCAGCACATGTGAATCCACGCGATGATTTCATCTAGTTTTTTGGGAAACGATAAGCATTACTGGGGTTACTACATTTTGCGAAGAACACTAAATGACTAACAAATGTATTCCTCAATAAGAAGCTGTAAATTCAGCAAATCTCAACAATAAAACAGTTTAAGCTAATTGGGAACTGTCAAAATATCTTCAACTGGATATTTTCTTTTAAAAGAAATCAACACAATTTCTTTTTCTGTGTAATAATACTATTGACACGAATTTGTATTAGGCTTGTTTAAATGCCCATTTTTCATCTGTGTATTGAGCATGTTTTAAGAGTTGATAGTAATTAAAGTTTTTAAAAACACTGCATTATAAAAATACATTAATTAAGAAATTCTTTCTCTTTCTTTTTCTTTCCAACACAATTATGAGGACTTTAACATTAAATATTGTGCGTAAAGTAAAGTCACATCTACTATTTCTTTGAAATATGGCAGTTTTATTATGCTGTAGATGTAGGTGAAGTAAGATAGGATGGTGCAGCAATGGAATATAATGGGAGTATCCAAAAAAAAAAGTGAAGGGTAACCAGCAGTGTTCAACGACATTTCTTGCACCTGAAGAGTTGCAGTATCAACTATTTTGAAATTAATATGAAAAATACAGAAATTTTAAATTCCGATTGTTCTTGCATTTATTTTTATAACATGTAGTTCTCTTCATATTTTTCTGCAGTATTATTGAAACTTATTTTTATAAGTGTATCACAAAAATATAAAATGTATTATAGAAAATCTCTAACACTTTGTGGAAGTGTTAGCCTGTCACACAAAAGAAAGTACGTGTTAATTGGTTACTGTTTTCAAATAGTTTTTGTTGTAATCAAAATGTTAAAAAAGCATATTTTAGTGGTACTTATAACGGCAGTAAAACATTTTGCTTAAGTGTTAAAATGTATACCCAAATATGGACTATAGACGAAAGATAAATTACTAATTAAAAATAGTTTCACACAACATAGCACAAATGCTTTATCATTGCTCAGTTAAAATCAAAATCTGTACCACCCTAAAAAAAT
Source organism: Medauroidea extradentata (assembly GCA_003012365.1). Taxonomy (NCBI): domain Eukaryota; kingdom Metazoa; phylum Arthropoda; class Insecta; order Phasmatodea; family Phasmatidae; genus Medauroidea; species Medauroidea extradentata. Next base: position 24,936 of record PNEQ01047605.1, read on the forward strand.
TCACCCTTGCACATAATCACTATTACATAATATAACATCACCATTCAGCTCTTTTTAAGAAGAGAATATGTCTTCGCTCATTAATTGTTTACTTTGGCACCTACAAGACTATAACGTCCGCGAAAATGTTTGCAGTGTAATTAATAGCTGGTTGATTATATCAGCAAACTATCTTCACATAAAATTTTTAAAATATAACTTCACATATATAGCATGTTTTTGATAGCTTAGCAATTCAGCGCTGGTGAGGGGTGACATGAGGTGAGTAAGTAGCAGCGCTAGAATGCAGAGGGGGATGGGGGAACAGGAGTTCGCGAGAAAACCAGCCGACCAGTGGCATCGTCTAGCACGATTCCCACATGCAGAAATCCGGGGATTTACCCCGCCAGGGAATCGAACCCGGATTGCCTTGATGGAGGCGAATGGTCTGACCATTTGGCTACCGTGGCCCCAGCACATGAAAGAATTGACAGTTATTTTTCTGAGCACAATTTTTCCATCTAGGCACTTAAATGATTATATCTTTCCACGAGTTTTTGCATTTACCAGATGTAAGTCTGCTGAAGAAAACTGGCATTTTAGGTCTATTATACCACACGGAATAGCTTCCAAAAATTATAGTTTTTTGTTGGCAAAGAGACCACATTGACTAATTAATAATTACTTTAAAAATCTTCATATGCTGCTTTCTCGTTTTCTCGTCCATATTTGATGGTTTCATTTTGTAGAGATTTCCAGTACAAAATAATTGTCACTAGAGAGTCACATTCTGTTGTTTTGCCTCGTTTGCAAACTGATTCAAAATGTGAAGCTGTGAATAGTTTCCTGCGTTCTTGCACCCACATGCCACTCTCTTTTTGACGTACTGGCATTGTTTCTAAATGTCTTCTTTGTTCTTCCCTTCTTAAATAATCAAGAAATATTGAGCTTTCTCATACTCTTTAGCGTCCATGTCTTGTTGTGCATTTGGTCCTTGGCACTTATCTTTGCCACAGAAACCTAAAAACAACTTCTTTAAGCATCTCTTCTGTAATTTTCTTGAATGTCGTAGATCTGTACTGTGTTAACATTTCAGATGTTTTTACAGTAAAATCCAGGTCTTCTGTCGTGCCGTTGCTTTTTAATGGTGTGATGTACTGTTCCTGCGCTACTGCAGCAGCATTTTTGTTTCCAGCCGGATGTATTGTACAGTTAAGCGTAATTATTGTCCGTGCAGTATATATTATTTACTTTTGTATTTCACACCTTTCCATTTCAAATCTTGAGATAGTATGTGTGGAATTTCATTTTGTAAAAAAACTGTATTTTACAGCAGGTATTCTTTTAATTGCAATCAAGTCTCTGGTGTCTTTATTATTTTTGTGAACATCATAAGCATTGCAATAAATAAAAAAAAAAGAACTCATTGTTGAGCACCTTGAAATTTTTTTGTTGACATAATGTGTTAATTTTTCTTAACAGCAGTTTGATCTGAATAAAAATGCAACACGAGCACCTTACTTGCATACAGAAATTTATAACATTTCTGCCAACTAAACCACAGACAAATTAATGGAGCTGTAATTCCCAAATGCGAAAATTATTGTAACCTAGGAATTGTTTTCGATCAAAATCTCTCTTGGAACAAACATTTTTCCTCTCTCCTTCAAACTGGCTACTACAAACTTAAGCACCTTAATAAATTTAAACGAATTCTTCCACCTTCTCTGAAACTCAAGCTTTGTGATAGTATTGTTTTATCCTCCTTTAACTAATGCTATGGCATTTTTTGTAGCATTTACAACGCTTTGAAATACAGGGTCCAAAAACTTCAGAATGCATGCGTAAGGTAAGTTTATAATCTAAAACAAAGGGACCACATCACAGAACCATTAATTAAAACCGGCTGGCTGAAAATGGAAAACAGGTGACAATTTAACTTTACCAAACAACTCAAATCAATTCTCCACAAAAACACTCCAAAAACCTTAGCATCTGAACTACTACAGTTAAACTCTATCCATTTGTACAACACCAGACATAAAATTAACTCCAAAATACCACATCACAACAGTACAATATTTAAGCAATCATTCAGCTATATGGCCAGTCGTGTCTGGAATGAGTTACCCATTAACTTAAAAAAAATTGGATCATGAATTGTATTTAAGAAAAAGTACAAAGAACTCCTACTGACATGCCAAAACCAAACAAAAAAATCAAAATGGAATAAAACAATTATATAAAAATTACAGGAGACTAATTCAGCATAAGTAAAATTTCTCACTATTTGTAAACTCTTCTATTTTTTTTTTTTGTGAAACAGACTTAGTTTAATTTTCTTTATTAATAACTTCTGTAATTTAGCAGGTAAGTTTTTTTATGTATCATATTGCTTGTTATAATCATTGTGTTTTTTATGACTGAATGTTGTCTGCAATATGCACGACAAATTGTAAAACGGCAGTGGTACTGAATTTCGCTCGTATTAAATTAAATAAATAAGTAAACACACAGTATTTTATTTATTAAATGTAATTGTAATTTTTATTCTGAGTAGAGTAAGTGGTGGGAGACATTAAGTTACATGTTTATTAACTGTGTGACAATATTGTGTAGAATATAATGTTGTCACTATCATGATGAAGGAAATGTCATGTCTCATTAGTGCCTATGCAATGATTTATTAATAACTAGCTGACCCGACAGACATTGTCCTGTCTTAACGTTGACTATTGAAATCGAATTTTTATAATTATAATGTCGATAAATAAATCTCAAAGGCAGTCACTAAGTGTTTGTTTTCTTTTTCACATGGCCAGTTACGTATATGTCGCCTGTTCCAGTGTCGGAATACCAACAAAACTATTTATATACTAAGAATATTGTATATCATAAAGCATTAGAATAATAAACACACTTTTTTTATTAATTATAACAATTCTATTTCAATAATCATCGTTAAGACAGGAAGCATGTAGACAAAATTACGGAAAACAATGTTCGTATTTGTTTAGCATCCTCTAGACGTAATGGCTCTGAACTAAACATGATGTATGTTTTCTTTATTTACTTTTTATCAATAAAAAACTCTGATCGAAGCATTTGTTTTAAACAATATTCAGATTTTTTACATCCTCTTTGTCAAATATTTATACTGTCCAAAGCGCTAAGGTTAAATTAGAAATAATATTATATGGTTTCTTAAATTTTCAAATTTTCGGCGCAGTTATTAAAATTTTTTTTTAATAAGAACCTTCCCCTGACAACAAACACAACAAAAAAAATAGTGAAAGCTGACTAGATTTCTTTATTTGCCATGAACTGCTACAGGTATAACTAACAAAGGCCAGGTTGCCCACCAAAGGATATTGGGGTACTCTTTTTCACTATACATAGAATACCAACCACTTGGAGTTCAAACAAAATTGTGAAAGACTGATTGGAAAGAATGCCTTGACTCAGTGTTACAATTTATATCCCATCCATCGAAAAAGAGCCATAGTATTGTTGTTGGCAAACAGTGATCCAACTTTTATTGTAATGTAACCAACTTGCCGTTGCTCAGCCGGTTGCTTAGAAGATTGAGTTAACCAGACTGAAAGATTCTGAGACAATTGAGGAAAATACACAATTTGCGTGAGAAACGAAATTAGTTTTAGAGCAGAGAAAGATGTTTTCAGCTATTTCCATTGCTGATGTTGTATGCCTAGTGATTAATTACCGTAGCCTCTTTGTAAAATGTGAAAATTATCTGCAAATTGGTAATTTTTTTTTACTGCCAGTGGAAACATTGAAAAAACTATAAGAGGAAATAAATGTGTTCATCACATGTTTAAAAATACCACAGTAAGCTTTGTCTGCACGTAGTTTGTAGATTGCTTGTGTATATTGTGTTGCGAAATTTGCCAACCACAAACACTCCAGAAAAATGGCGTTACTACTATTCTAAGGATAGAAGCATAGGTGATTGACCATTAATATGTCTATTTCTATACTTTGGCCTAACTGGGAATATTCGGACAGCCAAACAAAAACTAAAAACCATAACATTAGTTAGGATGATTGACGAAACACTTGTGAAGAAGTTATACCAAACTTAATAGAGATACTAATAGAAAAATATAATTTTTTCAAATTGAGAAGTTGACGAATTTGAGATGTTTTAAAAGCACTACATTGGAAATTAATTACTTTCTTTATTTACAACAACATTGTTGTTGGCACAAAAAAATTTGGTTTCGGTCTGTCATCTCAGTTTTGAGCTATCAGTCATGAAAGTAGTATGATTTTTCCATGTAAAATATGTAGTGATGGCCCACCTTAATAGATGTATAAACCATCTGGAATTGCAGGCTATCATTGCTATACAGTAGAATCCCGTTATAACGAGGTGTTACAGTTCCAGGTTTGGTCCTCGTTATAGCCAAGTTCTCGTTATTACCGAATTGGGCCATATTTTGACCCCCAAAACCCAAAATTGCTTTACGATTTTGTTGAAACATAATCAACCGTAAATATCTTGTTATAATTAAAATGATAGATTATTTAATGCTGGTATGGCTTGTGCTTTTTACGATGATACCTAAATTGTACGTCAAAACAAATGAAAAACCTGACAGTGTAGTTTGGCCGCCGCAGGGTTGTCTTGCAATCAAAATCACCCATCCGCCACAGTTTGTCGTGTTGCACACACCAGGTTGACGACAGCTGCCTCGGACGATTACATCAAACCAAATTATAACAGCTAGTCACTAGAAATGACGAGTTGTCAGTAAAGCCAAACAAGGGATTAATGAGTTCAATTATCAGTGCACTAACGGTGATGAATATTTTGCCTAGAATAAGACAGTACCACATTTTACACCCAATTTATTTATTAAATGTAGTGTAGATTACAATTTTTTGCTGAAATAAACAATTTTTTGTGAAATTATGTTTGAAAATGCACATTGTGAGACTTACTCAACCAGCTGAACTTGAAGAAAACGTAACAAAATTCTGTGAGAAATACTTTTGTTGATGAAAACTATGTTAACATACGTTACACCACAGTGAAATAAAAGTGTGAATCAATGAATTAAACTAAGAAATTTTCAAACACCTCACAATTGAACCGGAAAGTGGTGAGAAACTCAAGCGAAACAAAATCTTATAAAGTGGCAGCCACAATTTTGACGTGATATTTATACCACAAACACTCATGATACACACCCTCTCTTATTTTTATAGACCTTGGGGAAAATATTTTCCCAGTGTAATGTAAGTACAATCACTGTCTTTGTTCTACGCTGTGGTAGGTAATTATGTCATTTTAAATGGTGGCAAGTCTAGATAATGTCTGAGCTTCGTAACAAGTTAGTTAAAAACTGACACTGCTATCGAGTCGGTACTGTCACTTGTGCCACTTTTAACTGAAGTTGTTTACTTCCGACGCTGCACTCGCCAAGCGTACGGGTCTACTGATATCTGGGATATTTGTTTTGTCCTCGTTCCTGTAACACAACGTATGGCTTTGTTAAAAAAATAATCATAAGAAAGCAGCTGCACGGTTTTGTATTCCTCTATTGCTTTTTTTTTATCACCAGTAACATTGTAGATTATTGAGTTTGTGTGATGCGCAAGGACCAGTGACTCACTCCAGAGTCTAGATCAGCCGGGAGATTAGATGTCAACAGCGCTAGTTGTAGCCTCCGTGACATGCATGAGCGAGCCTGCAGCAGGCGTACGTAAAAGAATATGGAAACTCCACAAGCTAACTGGCAATGTCTCGTGTATGACGTCATCTTGTCTGGTCTACATTCCTACTGCCATTCCACCACCCCCTTCCGGCCTATCTATCTAGCTGTGACTCATCCCTAAGCCACATGCCAAGTAGGGGGTGGGGGACAGGAAGGAAACCGATTCGAGCTTGCCCGTTGCTGTGGCTGTTTGTAAACAAGCGGATAAGTACTGAGGAGGCAGCTGGAGGTGGTGTAGCTACGTAAAGCAGATAGCAAAAGTGTGGTTCACACAGTCACGAAACTCGCAGCAAGCTCGTTTCACATGATGTCGCTATACATGTTTCTTCTGATAAAATCACAATTTTTCATTGAAAACTTTTGCAATTTTTTTATTGGTTTCTTGAAAAGACCTCGTTATAATAGAGTTCTCGCCATTACCGAGCTCGCTATTACGAGATTCAACTGTACTTTCAAATGCTGCATTCTTTTTTTTTTGGGGGGGGGGGAACTGTTGGAGAATACTACACCACGGCATAGTTCTGTTTCTGTAAGGTTTACATAATTTTTGCCATAACTTATGAAGAGATATTGGTTACAAAGTAAAATTTTTGCAATTTTTTGTTAGTTCCTTGAAAATACCTCATTATAGTAGAGTTCTCGCTATTACCAAGCTCGCTATTACGGGATTCAGCCGTACTTTTATATGCTGCATTTTTTTTTTTTTTTTTTTTTTTTTGGAACTGTTGGAGAATACTACACCAAGGCGTAATTCTGTTTCTGTAAGATTTACATGTTTATTACCATAACTTACGAGGAGACCTTGGTTACAAAGTTTTTAGGTTACCGTGAATGTATCTACATAATGTATTTTCCCATTAAGCATCATCATGACCTGATTTTTCACCGGGAATTCAGAATAAACTTCTATGATTTTGTTTCTTTAAACTGTGTAGTAAATTTTATTTTACAAATGTTGCATTTTGTGTTGCATACTAGAGTTCAAACACTAGAACAATTAGTTTTCATTTTCTCTGGTTGATAAATTAAGTGGTAGGAGTTGTAGTATGCAAAGGAGTGGAAATGTTTATTTTTTATTTATATATAAAATGTGTTGTCTTTTATCTACAGCTGGTGTTTTTAGGTATGTAACTTTCAACTCAAAGAAATAAGTACAGTAGAACCCCGATTTCATGAGGCCTCACACTATCTGGGAATAACCTTGGAGAATCCTTCCCGGACAATTTTGAGCTCCCAAAGCCCTCAAATATAGCATTAAAATGCAGTTTAAATGTTAAGTTAGCTTCAATAGCTTATAATCATAAAATTTATGTATTTTTAAGATAAATCATTTGTCTGTTTTTGGCATATATAGGCCACGTACATGAATAAACCACAACAAATTTTTAATGAGAATTATGAAAAAAATGTTTTTTATCTACAGGCCACAATGAAGTTTTGAATTTCTGTAAATAATGCAGGACGTCCTCTTGCTAGTGTGCAGGCTAGTTGTTATGGAAACTTCAAACTACAGTAGAGCCACAATTTAACAAACTCGTGAATAACGATAACAGCTATTTAATGAAATGATTCTTAGGAACCTTAAAAAAATAACAAAAAAATTTATAAAATAATTAAGTGACTTCGATAAACTGGTATATAAATTGTAATGTAAGTCTATTAAAAATACTATTTCTTACTGCAGTATATGCATATTTCTCCGTAGATAAGCTTAAACCACCCGTCGAGAAACAAAATAAAAAGTTAAAATTCGTTGAAAACTTTGGCTGTGGGAGTGACTTTGAGATAAGCATGCACGGCCGAGCGAACGACACTGTGTTGTGTAACATGCGCACGACTAGATCCTCACCCTCTGGTGGCTGTGAGTGAACGAGCATCCAGGTACTCAGTCACCACAGCACGGCAGTGGACAGTGCAGGAACTAATAAACAGATAGTGCTTCAAGTCGCCGTTAGAATGTGCTGCAGTGCAGTGTGCTCTATTGATTAATTCTACTACTGATAGAATACAGTGGTGTCCCGTGTGATTATTTTATGTTGTGTCCCATGGTAAAACCAGCAAATTTAAAAAAGGTACATAATTATATTATTTATACAGACTTTTTACAACGAATTTACTACAGTAAACGTTAATAATTTGTTTATCTGATATTATAAAAAATGCTAGAGTGCAAACTGGATCATCTGTTACTAAAGATCACCAGGGGAGCTATGCTCAAGGGCTCAGTTGTAGTTTTTTTATAAAATTTTCCTAATGTAAGCTTAAAATTAACTCCTTAACTGCGACATTCGACTGTAGTGGAATATACAAAATATTGAAATAACACTACGATGTATCTCTTTACAACACGTAAAGGGGCCGATGTTAGCACAGTGGTTAGACCACTCGCCTCCCACTAAGGCCATATGAGCTCGACTCCCGGCGGGTTCGGTACCCAGATTTTCACATATTTGAATCGTTCCACACAATGTCGTTGATCGGCGGGTTTTCTCGGGGATCTCCCGTTTCCCCGCCCCTTCATTCCAACGCTGTTTCATACAACATGTCATCCCTCGCCAGTGCTAAAGACATGGTGTTAAGGGCTAACCGAAACCTCTTCACTAACACTTAACACAATAGGCAATTTTTCCAGCACTGTAATCAATACAATGTGCAATTTCTTTATCGTGAATTTAAACCGTTGTTGAGTAATAAAAATAAAATAAAGTAAAATTCAAACTCTTTTTATATGGACTTACAAAATAAACTCCAGCCTTCCACTCACTCTGTCTCTTAAGGGCCCTCCCTACCCGCGATTCAAATACGTTGCAGTGAGTTATGGCTATTATTTTTATACGAAACTATTTAACGCGCATTATATTTGTTTATCTACGAAATTAGCAGGCATTTCAAACAATGTAGCCATAATTTTTTAAAATTCAAATATAGTTCGCAGAATTTTAAATTTTATATTATTTTGAATTATTTAACGCAAGTAAGTCAATTGGTTTTCATTATTTGCATGGCAGCTGAACATGCAAATTTTGACTTTGACGCACCGTTATGAGGAAACTACGCCAGCAAAAATTGTTTCGTAAGAGGAAACTCCACTCACAAGTATCGCCTACAAAACTACACTATTTCATAAAAACATAAAATTATGACTTTATCGCACATGAACACCCTTAATACATTCAACGAGTGTATCAACACCGGTTCCCGTTTTTATCGAAATATAATTATGACCATACAAAACACAACACATTTAGTCCGTTAATTACAAATTAGTTTATGTTGAGAAACATAATCCCTTGTTTGGTACTGCTGAATTCAGGACTGAGGAAATTTCGTCTCTCAATGAACAGCTGTTTCTCCAGCAATACAAACCCCGAAGTAAAAGTGTTACTTATTTACTATAGATAAACATGTAAATCTACTATTATTTATGTGCTCTCTATTACATGAAATATTTTATTTGTTTTCTCCAGGACGTGGTTAGTTTTCCATGATCTTGCCTTTGAGTATGATGCCTGCGACAATTCTTAATGCTCTTGCCTTCTGGCCGTGTGTTTGTGTGAGTGAGGCACGGCACCAAGGGCAAAGTTTACCGGCTTATCTGGTGTGGTATCACCTATAGCGCAAGACAATTGAAACAGCGTGGAGTGGAATCGTAGATCATTTGCCTGACACTTTCAGTGGTGATCCCATATTTTTATTGGTTAAAATATTAAAATTGCGTGTTTCTAGAAGAGTTTCACATGAATCCTATGAGCAGTTTTTCATATATAACGTATTGAAAAATATGTTTTTAGCCATTTGAGGGGTTCGGAAATGATTTTGCAAACTGATGTGATGTTTTGATACCTGTCAGTCATTGTTTGAAGTACATTTTCTTTTCGTACATCGACCCAATAGGCATGTGTTGAACAGGTAGGCTACATAAAAAGTATTTAAAGACACGCGGCAACGCATTTTAAGCGCGTTGGAAGGCGGTCCCTTTAAGGGTGTTCAAGTGCGATAAAGTTATAATCGTATGTTTACATGAAATAGTGTTAGTTTTGTAGACAATACTTGTGAGTGCAATTTTCCTCTTACAAAACAATTTTAGCTGTTGTAGTTTTCTCATAACGATGCGTCAATGTCAAAATTTGCATGTCCTGCTGCCATGCAAATAGTGAAAACCAATTGACTGGCGTACGTGAAATAATTCACAGTGAAATGGCGTACTATGGGCTACGTAAAAAACATTTGAAAAATTCCCGCGAAACGTTTATATAGTTTTTAAAAATTGCTAAATTTGACACTTTTTTCTGTTCTTTTGCAATATTTTAAAATTAAAAATATTACGTTGTGGGTTTTTAAGTGTTTTATTGCAAAGCTCTTTGAATGTAGGTTCACAACGAATTATTTTGTATAATTTGGACAGTTGGTTTTCATCATTTGCAAGGCAGCATAAAAACTAATTTTGACTTTGACACTCCGTTATGAGAAAACTACGAGAGCTAAAATTGTTTCGTAAAAGTAAAATACACTCACAAGTCTCGTCTACAAAACTAACAATATTTCATTAAAAAAAAATATATATGATTTTATCGCACTTGAACACCCTTAAGGCTTCAAGTTCCTTTGGTTTCGAGAAAGACTTTCGTTGGTTTGTACATCTCATTTTTTGGGAAAATTGTATTAGTAATTTTCTTATTTGTCGGGTTATTGTCTGGGAGTAGTTTTCAGATTAGTATCTGAACTCCTACACTTCCGAAGTGCCAGCAATGTTAGACGTGCCAGAGAAGGAGGGTTTTCTATTACCGAGAGTTATTCTGTTTGTGTGAAATGATTATTTTCGGTCATTTTCTTAATCAACGCACGCTTCCGCGATTCAAAACCCAATTTAACTGTCACTTCTTCACCACCATTTGCTTGTGTTTCAATAACGAGCTATTATATTAAATTTGCTCTTTTGTGCTTGTACCTTCAGCAAATATGTTTACACGGCACACATGATGAATATGTACTAAAATATTCAATGTAATCGACGAGAAAAAACGTGAACACTTTGTATTCAGTGCAGTTTATCAACTGCCTTCAACATATTTGACACGAACTTTACTAATGTGTGACTTCACCTAGCCTACTTCTCTTCCGTGTAAAGTGTTCTGCCAGTTTTAACATAGCAAAGTACGTTTGTGTTCGTAACTGCTTGTATAATATGTGCATGCAAACATTTTAGCGGTAGATAATAGTGCAAATCTTCACCAAATTGAAGGTTGTACGTTGCGACCGAAGCGGTGGTGGTGGTGGTGGTGGATGGCAAGGCAACACGCTGGCCGGCGAGCGGCAGGGAGGGGGTACACGGCGAGAGAGGAGCGGCAAGGAGAAGGAATGTGGCAGTGCGCATGCGCCACTGTGCTTAGAGGTCCTGGATCTAGGCGCTAGTTTTTGTGGCCTATTTATTGCAGCAACTGTCTTACTAGCACAGGGTGTTAAGGTTTTTTTACTAGCTGTGAACCAAACCACGATAGGCCTCCATCGAAGTTAGGTTTTCTTGTCCCCTCTCCCCCGCCACTCACAGGAGTTAATTTCAACCGTATCACCAAAACAATTTCAATTTTCTTCTAAAAATGTTTTGATTAATACAGTAGTTTATATGACCATCATTCATCATTAAATGTCGCTAGCATTAATGGTTACTGCGAGGATTGTAATGGTACGCTGACTGAAAAGAGAGTGACGAGAATGGAAATACAAGTGCTGAGAATTCAGGCGCATCATTGTGCTCCAGTTTCAAATCTCAACTGCCACAGTTTTTAATTAATTTTTCTTGTTTCTATTGTTTGGATTATTTCATGACAGACCAGTTACTACTAATAACCTATGGACCATTTATTTTATTGCTATAGACTCACATACTTATTAAAAATGACTTAGTAAGTTATATTATGACTTTATATTCCTGGAGTTTTTCAATTTACTGTTCCTGAGAATGGCCTCATAAAATTGCTGCCTTGTAAATTCCAATACTCGTAAAATAGGGGTTACACTCTACTTTTAATTTTTAGACTTTATCGATGTACAAATTTTGATATACAGTTTACTCAAAAACTAATAAATTAAATTAACTCAAATTATTTAAAATGTTATACTGTGATATATATTTGCATAACATTGGCAACAGAGGTTATTTAAATTTGTTAGTAGTTCTACAATAAAATAAATAATACTTAATTTCACAGATGACTAGTGTACAATTTGTTTTAACCAGTATTCACAGTGACATCATATGTAAAATATTTTAGATTTTTCTAGCACCTCTCACGTTTGGAGGTGATTGTAGTCTTCTTTTGAACGATTGCTAAAATATACGTGTAAGATTTTGTAGCATGCCTTGTAGATCATTTTTCAAACTGCCATGTGTGTGTGCACATAGTCTTGAGTCTGTAAAAAGAAATACAGAAAGCTCACGATGACAAGTAACAATTACATGTAAAGCATAGTACACAGAACTAGGGATTATCATATTTGTTAGTTTATAACGTTCGTGTCTATCTACCAGCATATTTTGAAATTATTACAATAAAATAGTTTTTATTGGGAAGGGGGAGGAGGGGGAGTACAATTTTTTCATCAAGAGATTGCCCTCAAAAACATATGTTACATGTTGTAAATTTAAAATGAACTGATTCACTGTCTTAAAAGATCCTTGATTTTAAACCAGTTTAGGTATCAACCTACTGTAGTCCTTATTAGTACTGTTGCAACGTACATTTTTTCTATTTTAATGTTATAAATACAGTAGACTCCCATTTATCCGTGTGCAGATTATCCAATTTGTGGATCATCTGTGTATATTATTTCCCATTTTAAATAGTTTAAAAAATTTTTTGAAAACAAATTTTGGTTATTCATAAATACACGCTGTGTTTACTCGCAAAATGTTCACCAACGTGTTATCCCAGCAACTGCATTTTGAAAGGCTTAAAGAAGATTTAAGTCTTTTCCAGCAGGCAAAACAATCAAATGAATGGATTAACAATATTTTTATCTTGGATAAATAAGATATCTGTGATTTTTTTATTTTGTGTATTTTTAGATTATTAACGCATGTTTATGCAATGTTAGAATATAAAAATTAATGAACATAAGCCATTGCAAGTGAATGAGTCAATCTGCTGGAGTTCCTTAATCTGTATGTTTGCCTCCGGATGGGAACAGTTCCCGAAACGCTGCATCTGTTGTCATTGAAGCAAAAATGCTACTTTTCATCTTTTTCTTTTTGTGTCGTCTTTGTTCACAGTCCTTCGAGTCTCTGGTCATTTGTATTGCCATATTTGTCCTCATCCATTTTTTGTGGATACCGTACTTTTATACATCTAATGGAATTTTTTTAATTTTTATTTTTATTACTATTGTTTTTCTGGATACTGCTATGTATGTTTATTCCTGTCCGAAATTGCATGTACAGTATAATGTTATATATTTGTTGATAATAATTATACTGACTTTTCTGTTTAGTTTTTTTTTTTTTTTTTTTTTTGCAGCTCAGCAACTTTAGCTCGTATTGGTGTGTGTCCATGTAAATGGTTCAATTTATTAAATAAATGTGTTAGGAATCTGCTGTATCAAAATTTAGAAGTTGGTAATTTGCAGATACATTTTTTAATGTGGAATTTGTGTTTGAATAATTTTGTTGTTTGGCTTAAACTTGGTTAATTAAGTAACCAACTTTCTTAAACAAAAACTACCAATTAATGTCTGAAAGTTCAAAGGGTTCTATATTTTATGTGTGTGGTGTGCGTGTGTGTAAACTAATTTGGAATTAGTTTTGAACCCTTTTTTACCAGTCTTTTGTCAAATTCAGAAAAATTCTGATGATTTCGTTTTAATATTTATGTAAGCATTGTCTGGAAGCAAAGAGGGCTTAAATACCTCGACTGGTTCTACAGGTATGCAGAAATAACTTAAAATATATTTCCTGTATTTTCCCCGTTAAAGGAATACAATTTCTAAAAATCTTGGAATTTCATCTGAGATATTTGTATGTAGTAGAAATGATGACAATAGCTTCACAGGTTTTAGGTTTTATCATCAATTCATAAAAATCGTATTTCTCCTCTTTTTTTCTCCCTTGGTGTTGAATTTAGAAAAATCTTGAAATAAGTTTTAGTAGGGTTTGTACAGTCCTTAGAAGTCCTTAAAAAGTCATTAATTGTTGACATTAATTTTAAGGGCCCTTAATAGTCCTTATTTTATCAGATGGCTGTTAAAAGTCCTTAATTTTTTGTAGCTTTTTTCATACGTGTTTGTAGTACTATATTTACCAGAGTATCTTACTATGCACTTTTGGTTGTGACTTTTTGGGTTAAAAACAAAGGATACATAAAATATACATTTTCCCCCTTAAGACATGCAGCCACTTTTTTTTCTCCTGAGACAAAGAACCACTTTTATGCTCCCAAGACAACTAACCACTTTTATGCTCCAGAAAAATATTCTTACTACGAATTCATTTGTGAAAATGTAGTGTGTGTAAGGTACCAGAGGATGTATACTACAGGATGGTATTCATACTTTTAACATACCTATTTTTAAAGTAGTATGTAATACTTTGTAATGGGTAGTGTTGATAATATATAGATTATATTTGACCTTCACTTGTTTTGGTTCAGTATATATATGTGTGATACTTTGATAAACATGCTGGAGTTTACCAATATTTATGACATGCAGTACTTTATAACTTTGGATCGCTTGCGTATCTATGGAGGTTTTGGTGTCCAGTATGCAATATTTATTTGTGTGCTGTATGCTAATCAGACAAAGCTTTGACAACCAACACTGCACCGTACATTAATTGTTACCAGTGCTATCAGACCAATAACGTTTATTCTGTGTGAAATGTTTACAGTTTTTTCATCAAATGTTTTTTAATCATTAATTAGTTTTTTTTGTAAAAAGTTTTACAGTCCTTAAAAATTGTTTTAAAAAATTCCCTAGAAGTCATTTTCATTGTACCAAGGGAGTACGAACCATGTTTATGGTAGTAAAATAATAATAATTTTTAAGTAAACAGCTACTGTCTATCTCACAGGTTTAGTAGATATTGAAAATTAATCAAAAACACATTTCACGTTTTAACCTATTAAAATTCAAATTTAAAATTATCCTTAAATTGTTTCAGTTTGGATTTGTATGAGTGTCTCACTGAAGTGGAAATCACGATAGTCAGTTGAGTCGGGACTATAGCAACGATTCATATTTCACCACTTTTCATCCCCTTAGGGGTTGAAATTTGAAATATCCCTTGTGTACGCCTTGAGGGGAAAATGCACTAAAAGTCTCACATTCTTGGTTCAGAAGTTGAGACAGCAAATTTATATATGTCAGCTAAGGATAATCAGTAGAATCTAAATTTATGAAAGTTTATTGTGCAAGTTGGAATATACTAGTCCAATTATGTATATTTGTTGTCTTAATTGTTAATAACTTCTTTTGAAAAAAATTAATTAATAAAATTGTACTTTATTTTTTAAGATGAGACAGGTGAATACTTACCTTATTTGCTAAAGTTGATGGGGGCAAGTCATTAATTAAGTCCATAAAGTTTTGAGCAATTGTGTTGCTGTCAGGTTGTCCAAACTGTTCGTCACTGACATCCACATCATTCGGAAAGTTTAGTCTGTCGTACATCAGTTGATCACTAAAACATATTGTATGTGCTAAACATGCTTAAAAATTCAGTTGTTGATTTACTGTAATCAAATGACAAGAAAAAGTAATCCCTGGTTGGCAGTTTTCATGAAATATGAATAATACTGAAATTCATAATTTAACATACTGACCGCTTATGATTGCCGGTTGCTCTTGAACCTAGGGAAATAACTGGGAAATGTGTGAAATATTTTGCATATTTAATTTACCTCGGTAGAGTAGTTTCCTGAACATCCAGATGTATCCACACTATTTCACTCACATAATGTTATAACCTTATTCTCACCCAGAAAATTTACCATCCCCAACCTGGAAAATTAAATAATTTCCCCTGTATTCCCCTGTTTTCTTAGGTTTGAAGACTGAGCAAAGCAAAGATGGCATGAGAATGTGACTGAACACCCACTCGCCTAGTTTTTAGCTCTACAATTAACCAAAAGTTTCTTATTCGAGTGATAGTCTGTAAATTATGTTGCAGTGTGACAAACATTACTTAATGCAAAAAGTAGTAGCTGAAATAGGTGTTAAAATTTGCTTAAATTTGATATATTATAAAAGAGTATGCCTTTTATGTATTTAATGTGCTGTGTCCTTCTACAGTCAAGGAAATTCCAAATTGTCAAATTTATTTTTAAATCTAAGCAGAACTGTCATACGAATGACTAGTTCACAATACAAATTTCCAACCTAAATTCCTTGTAACTGCTGCAATGGACCAACTTGGAGGTAGGCGTATGGGCATACAGTATGTCGTGTTGGCTCAGGCTTACAACCAACCCTTGTATTCTTACTGCTGCAAAAACTGATTTTTTTTATCTGCTCAGCCACAAATTAATTTATTAGTTTAAATACTGCAATCTTAAAATATTTTTGAACATGCTGTACTTTACATGAGAGTGCATCTTGTAGCAGTTAACCACATTGTAGTTTATGTGCAAAAATGTTTAGCAAATAACGTTAACAACATGACACTAGACACTGTGTATAGTTTGTTCAAAAGTTATCTCTGTGTGCAATACATCCATGAGCATGGATAAAATATATATGTTCTGATAACCTAAGGCTGCTGCTAAGCACAAAGACTGGCCATTCAGAGGAAAGATCAGCCTATGATTACAGCTGAAACTGACATGGCAGATTGTGTCTGGTACAAATTTAGTAAATACTGGGATCAAATGAAAATTTCAGGTTATCCTTAGAAAGACAACTCTCTTCTGACTGAGATGACAGGTCCAATAGCTTGTGTATGTGTTAGTCTTGCATGTAAAATCAATTACTCGTTATGTAGACATTATAACACTTGTATGAAACTTACATTTTGACACTGAATTTAATATATACAGAACATTATTTGCTAGATCTTTACATATAATAAAGAAATGTTACATGCAAGATAAATATTGTAGGCACATAACTGACACCTGCAGGACTTGTTCCATATTCCTCATACATACCTGTTCTGTAGCAGTTGTTCTGAATGCTGGCCAAAGTCGCTGTAAATAAAGTCTGCTGGCATGGGTATTTCTTCAGAAGTCCATCCAGTCACAGCATGTAGTTTATCAAACGTGGCTGGTTTTCGAATGTAAGACATAGACAAATATTATGTTGGTTTATTGTGGAAAAAAAAAAAAAAAAATTATACATGTGGATATACTAATTCAATCAACATTTTAGTCACAGTTTCTGATGTAGCATACTTGCAGCTGTTTGCAATCATTGACATATGTACATAATAGTGAACTGTTATACAAAATGTTTAACATGAGAATCTGTACAGTACGTATAAGCAAACTATCCATGTCCTTTGGTTTTGATACATTTATAAATATTGTGGACTTCTGAAGCGGAACTCATGTATATGCGTGTTAGAAAATAGATTATAACAAGATTCTATTAGTGATTTTTCAATTGTTTTCCTTTTCTTTACCCCCAGTTCTTCAGACATCTACATACATTACTTACACCTTACAAGCTTCTGTTTCCTTTTTGCGACTTTATACGAAACCAATATACAAATCCAATGTAAATGAGTTCCACAGTTATCTCATCCAGTTTTTTTAATTTTCCATTTCTTAAAGCTATAATCGCAACTTGAGGCATATTGATTCCTAAATTAACTACAGCCAAATGGTACTTGCAATGTCTTTATTTCAAGCAGACACCAAATACAAGCATTTATAAAATTTCATTACTATAAAAAAAAAACATTAAAACTGATATTGTGTACTAATTTGCAGCAGTTATAACAAGGTGTAGAAAATTAATATTTTTTTTAAATTTGATTCTTTTGTTAAAGTACGCAGAGTACTATGTTGGTGTTCCACTTCTTAACACTGTTGTTTATTACTAATACATTTTGTATGGATATGTAGGTACATTTTTCGGTTTTACACTTATGTAACTTCAATAATAGATTTAAATACTTTGACTAACAATGTGGAATAAAAGGAACGTGTGGTATGTATGTTGTACCCTTTAAATAAATGTTGTGTTATTGTTTTGTATACACCTGCTCTAGCTCCCAAATCTTATTTCTGTATATCCTTAGAATTGTGGAAACTTATACACATCATGGACAAAATGGGGAAGGGTTGAGGTTATTTATAACTTCAAATTCAGACCATCTCCTGCATATGAGGAGAACTGTTTTCAGTTATAAGTTCTAG